>WQNJ02000403.1:0-207232 GCA_016584745.2 Phylloscopus trochilus trochilus | reverse complement strand
CCCAGGTGCCCCCAGGTGTCCCCAGGTGTGTCCCAGGTGTCCCCAGGTGTGTCCCCAGCTGTCCCCAGCTGTCCCCAGGTGTGTCCCCAGCTGTCCCCAGCTGTCCCCAGGTGTGTCCCCAGGTGTCCCCAGGTGTGTCCCCAGGTGTGCCCAGGTGTCCCCAGGTGTGTCCCCAGCTGTCCCCAGGTGTCCCCAGGTGTCCCCAGGTGCGCCTCACCTGCAGAGGAAGGGCACCGCCCCCTCCCCCTCCACGGCCGCCTGCAGGATCCTCCGGACGATCTCGGGGGCAGGTGGGGCAGGTGCGGCCCCTCCCCCGCCCGCCTCACCTGGGCCCTCACCTGGGCCCGGGGCCGCTTCCGGCGGGGGGGGCTGGGGGGGCCCCGGGGCTGCGCTGGGGGAGGAGGGCGGGGCCAGGTGAGACAGGTGAGGGGACAGGTGAGACAGGGGTGGGACAGGTGAGACAGGGGAGGGGACAGGTGAGGGACAGGGGAGGGACAGGTGAGGGACAGGTGAGGGGACAGGTGATGACAGGTGAGGGGACAGGTGAGGGGACAGGTGAGACAGGTGAGGGGACAGGTGAGGGGACAGGTGAGGGACAGGTGAGGTCAGAGGGGACAGGTGAGGGACAGGTGAGGGACAGGTGAGGAGACAGGTGAGGGACAGGTGAGACAGGGGAGGGGACAGGTGAGGGACAGGTGAGGGACAGGTGAGACAGGTGGGACAGGTGAGACAGGTGAGGGACAGGTGAGGGGACAGGTGAGACAGGTGAGGGACAGGTGAGGAAGGACAGGTGAGACAGGTGAGGGACAGGTGAGGGGCAGGTGAGGTCAGAGGGGACAGGTGAGACAGGTGAGGGACAGGTGAGGGGCCAAGTGAGACAGGTGAGGGACAGGTGAGGGGACAGGTGAGGGGACAGGTGAGGGGACAGGTGAGGGACAGGTGAGGTCAGAGGGGACAGGTGAGGGGACAGGTGAGACAGGTGAGGGGACAGGTGAGGGGACAGGTGAGGTCAGAGGGGACAGGTGAGGAGATGGCGAGAGACAGGTGAGGGAACAGGTGAGGAAGGACAGGTGAGGGAACAGCTGACAACCAGGTGAGGGACAGGGGACAGGTGAGGGACAGGTGAGGTCAGAGGGGACAGGTGAGGGGCAGGTGAGGGGCAGGTGAGGGGCAGTTTTGGGGTGGGACAGGTGTGGTCAGGGTGGGGCTGGGGTGGGACAGGTGAGGGGTGGGACAGGTGAGGGGTGGGCAGGTGAGGGGTGGGGCAGGTAAGGAATTGGACAGGTGAGGGGTTGGACAGGTGTGGGGTTGGACAGGTGTGGGGTTGGACAGGTAAGGAATTGGACAGGTGAGGGGTTGGACAGGTGAGGGGTTGGACAGGTGAGGGGTGGGGCAGGTGTGGGGTTGGACAGGTAAGGAATTGGACAGGTGAGGGGTTGGACAGGTGTGGGGTTGGACAGGTAAGGAATTGGACAGGTGAGGGGTTGGACAGGTGTGGGGTTGGACAGGTGAGGGGTTGGACAGGTGAGGGGTGGGACAGGTGTGGAGCTCTTTTGGGGTGGGGGCAGGTGAGGGGGGGCACAGGTGAGAGGCAGGTGAGGGTGGGGCTGTTTTGGGGTGGGACAGGTGTGGTCGGGGCAGGGCAGGTGAGGAGGGGGCGGGGCAGGTGAGGGGTTGGGTTGGGGGTCACACAGGTGAGGGGGTTGGGGTCACACAGGTGAGGGGGTTGGGGTCACACAGGTGAGGGGTTGTGTTTGGGGTCACACAGGTGAGGGGGTTGGGTTTTTGGGGGTCTCACAGGTGAGGGGGGTCACACAGGTGAGGGGGTTGGGGTCACACAGGTGAGGGGGGTTGGGTTTGGGGTCACACAGGTGAGAGGGGTCACACAGGTGAGGGGGGTCACACAGGTGAGGGGGTTTGGGGTCACACAGGTGAGGGGGTTGGGTTTGGGTCACACAGGTGAGGGGGTTTGGGGTCACACAGGTGAGGGGGGGGGTGGGGCAGGTGAGGGGGTTGGGTTTGGGGTCTCACAGGTGAGGGGGGGCGGGGCAGGTGAGGGGGGTTGGGTTTTTGGGGGTCCCACAGGTGAGGGGGTTGGGTCACACAGGTGAGGGGGTTGGGTTTTTGGGGGTCCCACAGGTGAGGGGGGTTGGGTTTGGGGGTCACACAGGTGAGGGGGGTTGGGGTCACACAGGTGAGGGGGGGTTGGGTTTGGGGTCTCACAGGTGAGGGGGGTTGGGTTTTTGGGTCTCACAGGTGAGGGGCAGGTGAGGGCGGGGCCGGGGGGCAGATCCGGGCTGGGGGCGGGGCCGGTTCCCTCCCCTCCCCCTCCCCCACCCCCTCCCCCTCCCCGGCCGGAGCCGCTGGGGGCGGGGGCCGCGGTGACCCCGCGGGGTGGGGGAGGGGAGCCCCGCCCCTCCCCCCTCCCCCCCCCGCACTTCCGGGGGCGGGGCCTCTGCTGGGGGTGGGGGGAGGGGAAAGGTCCCGGGACCCCTCCGGTCCCGTTCTCACCGACCGCCGCCATCTTGGAAAGGGGCGGGGCTCGCCCAGGGGGCGGGGCCATCCCGGGGTGTCCCCGGCTCCCCTCCCCCGCCCTCAGGAACCCCCCGGAGCCCCGCCCCCTTCTTAACCCCGCCCCCTCCTTAGCCCCGCCCCCTCCCCGCTTAGCCCCGCCCCATCCGCCCCTCAGCCGCGCCCCCTCTGCCCATTCCCGCTCGCGCCGTGCTCCGGCCAATCAGCGCTCGGGGCGGCGCTGGCAGGGCGGGGCTATCCGGCTAAGCCAATGGGGTGCGAGCCCGCGGTGAGGGCTCAGCCAATGAGGGCGCGCGGGGGGCGGGGCCCGGCGCGCGGCGGCGGCGGCGGCGGCGATGGGGCTGCGGCGGGCGGTGAGGGGAGGGGGGCGGGGAGGGGGGGGCGGCACCGGGACCCTCCCCACCCCCCCCTCCCCCACCTCGGGACCCTCCCCCCCCCACCGGGGGACCCCTCCCCCCTCATCCCGGGGTCACCCCCCCTTCCCTCAGGGATCCCCCTCCGCAACTTCCCGGAACTTCCGCCGGGACCCCCCCCGCCCCCGGGATCCCCCTCAGAGGCGCCCCGCCCCTCCCCCCCCCCCACGGGAGGCACCGGGGACCCCCCTGGGGTCACTGACCCCTCCCCCCCCTTCGGGACCCCCTCGGTGTCACCTCCCCGGGACCCCCTCAATGTCACCTGAACCCCCCTGGGACCCCCCCGGTGTCACCTGAACCCCCGCCCCGGGACCCCCAAATGTCACCTGAGCCCCCCGCCTCGGGACCCCTCATTGTCACCTGTCCTCCCCCGGGACCCCCCATGTTGTCACCTGAACCCCCCGGGACCCCCTCAATGTCACCTGAACACCTCGGGACCCCCCCCCCGGTGTCACCTGAACCCCCCCCGGGACCCCCCCGGTGTCACCTGTCCCCCTCGGACCCCACCCCCCCCCCCCCCAGTGTCACTTGTTCCTCCCCGAGACCCCCCCAATGTCACCTGATCCCCCCTCCCCCCCAGGGACCCCCCAATGTCACCTGAAGCCCCCTGGGACCCTCTGGTGTCACCTGGCCCCCCCCTCAGGACCCTTCCAATGTCACCTGTGCCCCTCCCCCCCAAATGTCACCTGTCCCCACCTTGGGACCCCGTCTGATGTCACCTGCCCCCCTCAATGTCACCTCCTCCCCCCAATGTCACCTGTGCCCCCCGGGACCCCCCCCAATGTCACCTGTGCCCCCCCCCCAGGGTCACCTACGCCCCTGGGACCCCCTCCCCCAATGTCACCTGCCCCCTTGGGACTCCCCAATGTCACCTGAAGCCCCCTGGGACCCTCTGGTGTCACCTGTCCCCTCCCCCACCAAGACCCTTCCAATGTCACCTGTGCCCCCTGGGACCCCTCAATGTCACCTGTCCATCCTCTTGGGACCTTCTCCGATGTCACCTGTGCCCCCCCAGTGTCACCTGTGCCCCCCAGTGTCACCTGTGCCCCCCCAGGGTCACCTGAGCCCCCCCAGTGTCACCTGTGCCCCCCCAGGGTCACCTGAGCCCCCCCCCCAGGGTCACCTGTGCCCCTGGGACCCCCCTCCCCAATGTCACCTGTGCCCTCCCCTCAATGTCACCTGCCCCCCCTCGGGACCCCCCAGTGTCACCTGTCCACCCTCTTGAGACCCTCTCCGATGTCACCTGAGCCCCCCAGGGTCACCTGAGCCCCCCCCAATGTCACCTGTGCCCCCCAGGACCCCCCCCCCGAATGTCACCTGTGCCCCTCCCAGTGTCACCTGCGCCCCTGGGACCCTCCCCAATGTCACCTGAGACCCCCCCCAATGTCACCTGTGCCCCCCCAATGTCACCTGTCCCCCTTGGGCCCCCCCAAATGTCACCTGTGCCCCCTCCCCCAGTGTCACCTGTGCCCTTGAGACCCCCCCAATGTCACCTGAGACCCCCCCAGGGTCACCTGTCCCCCCCCAATGTCACCTGTGCTCCTCCCTCAATGTCACCTGTGCCCCCCCCAGTGTCACCTGCCCCGTGGGACCCCCCTCCAGTGTCACCTGTGCCCCCCTGAGACCCCCCCCCCCAATGTCACCTGTGCCCCCCCAATGTCACCTGTGCCCCCCTGAGACCCCCCCCCCCAATGTCACCTGTGCCCCCCCAATGTCACCTGTGCCCCCCTGAGACCCCCCCCCCAATGTCACCTGTGCCCCCCCAATGTCACCTGTCCCCTCCTTGGGACACTCCCCAATGTCACCTGAGACCCCCCCAGTGTCACCTGTCCTCCTGGGACCCCCGCCAAGGTCACCTGTGCCCCCCCCCAATGTCACCTCTTCCCCCCAATGTCACCTGACCCCCCTGGGACCCCCCCCCCCAATGTCACCTGTGCCCCCCGGGACCCCCCCCCAATGTCACCTGTCCACCCTCTTGGGACCCTCTCCGATGTCACCTGTGCCCCCCCAGTGTCACCTGAGCCCCCCCAGGGTCACCTGAGCCCCCCCCCCAATGTCACCTGCACCCCTGGGACCCCCCCCACCAATGTCACCTGCCCCCCCTTGGGACCCCCCAATGTCACCTGTGCCCCCCCCAATGTCACCTGTCACCTCTGGAACCCCTCCAATGTCACCTGTGCCCCCCCCCAGGGTCACCTGTGCCCCCCCAGTGTCACCTGAGCCCCCCCAGGGTCACCTGCCCCCCCTTGGGACCCCCCAATGTCACCTGTGCCCCCCCCAGGACCCCCCAAATATGACCTGTGCCCCCTCCCCCAGTGTCACCTGTGCCCTTGAGACCCTCCAATGTCACCTGAGACCCCCCCAATGTCACCTGATCACCCTGGGACCCTCCCCAATGTCACCTGTGCCCCCCCCAGTGTCACCTGCCCCGTGGGACCCCCCTCTAGTGTCACCTTGTGCCCCATCCAATGTCACCTGTGCCCCCCTGAGACCCCCCCCCCCCCCAGTGTCACCTGTCCTCCTGGGACCCCCGCCAAGGTCACCTGTGCCCCCCCCAATGTCACCTCCTCCCCCCAATGTCACCTGTGCCCCCCAGGACCCCCCAGTGTCACCTGTCCACCCTCTTGGGACCGTCTCTGATGTCACCTGTGCCCCCCCCAATGTCACCTGAGCCCCCCCAGGGTCACCTGTCCCCCCTTGGGACCCCCCAATGTCACCTGAAGCCCCCTGGGACCCTCTGGTGTCACCTGCCCCCCCCCTCAGGACCCTTCCAATGTCACCTGTGCCCCCCCCCCAGTGTCACCTGTCCTCGCCTTGGGACCCCCCCAATGTCATCTGTGCCTCCCCCCCCTCCCAGTGTCACCTGAGCCCCCCCCAATGTCACCTCCTCCCCCCAATGTCACCTGTGCCACCCTTCAATGTCACCTGTCCCCCTTGGGACCCCCCCCCCAATGTCACCTGTCACCCCCCAGGACCCCCCAATGTCACCTCTCCACCCTCTTGGGACCCCCTCCGATGTCACCTTTGCCCCCCCAATGTCACCTGAGACCCCCCAGGGTCACCTATGCCCCCCCTTGGGACCCCCCAATGTCACCTGAAGCCCCCTGGGACCCTCTGGTGTCACCTGTCCTCCCCCTCAGGACCCTTCCAATGTCACCTGTGCCCCCCCCAATGTCACCTGACCCCCCCGGGACCCCCCCCAAATGTCACCTGTGCCCCCCCCAATGTCACCTGTGCCCCCTGGGACCCTCTGGTGTCACCTGTCACCCCTGGGACCCCCCAATGACACCTGTGCCCCCCCCCCCAATGTCACCTGTGCCCCTCCCCCAGTGTCACCTGAGACCCCCAGGACCCCCCAATGTCACCTGTGCTCCCCCCCCAAATGTCACCTGTCCCCCTTGGGACCCCCCCCCAATGTCACCTGTCACCCCCCAGGGACCCCCCCAATGTCACCTGAAGCCCCTGGGACCCTCTGGTGTCACCTGTCCTCCCCCACCAAGACCCTTCCAATGTCACCTGTGCCCCCCCTCCCCAGTGTCACCTGCACCCCTGGGACCCCCCAATGTCACCTGTGCCCCCCCCAGTGTCACCTGTCCCCTGGGACCCTCCCCAATGTCACCTGTGCCCCCGCCTCAATGTCACCTGATCACCCTGGGACCCCCCCAATGTCACCTGAGACCCCCCCCCAATGTCACCTCCTCCCCCCAGTGTCACCTGTGCCCCCCCAGGACCCCCCTCAAATGTCACCTGTGCCCCCCCCAATGTCACCTGTCACCCCTGGGACCCCCCAATGTCACCTGTGCCCCCCAGGACCCCCCAATGTCACCTGTCCACCCTCTTGGGACCCTCTCCGATGTCACCTGAGCACCCCCAATGTCACCTGCGCCCCCCCCAGAACCCCCCCAAAGTGTCACCTGTGCCCCCCCAATGTCACCTGTGCCCCCCCCTCCTCGGGACCCCTCCCCCCTTTCTGGAATTTGGGGTCTCCCCTGACCCCTGACCCCTCCCCTCCCCCCCCCTCCAGGTGCGGCTGCTGCCCCTCCCCCACCAGCGGCTGCTGCCCCTCCCCCACCAGCGGCCCCGGAGCGGCCCCGGAGAGACCCCGCGGTGAGAGGGGGGGAGGGGCGGGACCCCCCACCCCAAATTCGGGGGGGGGAGGGGTGGGGGAGGGGCAGGACCCCCGACCCAAATTTGGGGGGGGATGGGGGGAGGGGCAGGACCCCCGACCCAAATTGGGGGGGGTGGGGGAGGGGCGGGACCCCTGACCCAAATTGGGGGGGGATGGGGGGAGGGGTGAGACCCCCGACCGAAATTTGGGGGGGATGGGGGGGGTTCGTGACCCCTGACCCAAATCGGGGGGGGGAGGGGGGGAGGGGGCGGGACTCCCCCGACCCAAATTTGGGGGGGGATGGGGGGAGGGGCAGGACCCCCGACCCAAATTTGGGGGGGGATGGGGGGGTCTGGGACCCCCGACCCAAATTTGGGGGGGATGGGGGGAGGGGTTCGTGAACCCTGACCCCCATTTGGGGGTCCTTGGGGGGCTTTGGGGGGGTCATGAGACCCCTGACCTGTACGGGACCCTTGACCTCTGACCCCAACCTTTGACCCCAGCCCGCTGACCCGCTGCTGGTCCTTGACCTCTGACCCACAGAGGGCCTGTGACCTCTGACCCCTGACCTGCTGAGGCTGCCTGACCCCTGACCCTGAGCCACAGCTGGTCTTTGACCCCTGACCCCAACCTTTGACCCCTGACCCTCAGCAGGTCCTTGACCCCTGACCCACAGACAGTTCCTGACCCCTGACCTTTTACCCACAGGGTCCTTGACCCCTGACCCCAACCTTTGACCCCAGCCTGCTGACCCACAGCTGGTCCTTGACCCCTGACCCCTAGGGGATCCTTGACCCCTGACCCCTGACCTTTGACCCATAGAGGGTCCTTGACCCCTGACCCCAACCTTTGACCCCAGCCCGCTGACCCACAGCTGGCCCTTGACCCCTGACCTTTGCCCTGTCCCCGTTCCCTGCAGGCCCCTCCCCCGGTGCTGGGGTGTGGCCGTGGCGGCCCTGGGGGTGTCAGTGACCCTTGACCCCTGACCCCTGACCCCTGACCTCTGACCTGTCCCTGTCGCTGCAGGTCACAGTGGGTGGTGACCCTGAGGGCTGTCACCCTGGGGGGGTCACTGACCCCTGACCTCTGACCCCTGACCCTGCGGGTCCCTGACAGGTGTCACAGGTGTCGCCCTGGGGGTGTCACTGCGGGCGTCAGTGACCCCTGACCTCTGACCCCTACCCCCACAGGTCACAGCAGTGGGTCACCCTGGGGGTGTCCCTGACTCCTGACCCCTGACCCTTGACCCCACAGGTCCCATGGGGTGTCCCCAATGGGTGTCACCGGTGTCACCCTGGGGGGGCCACCCTGGGGAGGGTGTCACTGACCCTGGGGGTGTCAGTGACCCCTGACCCCTGACCCCGTGACCCTTGACCCCTGACCTGACCCCACAGGTCCCTGACAAGTGTCACCGGTGTCACCCCTGGGTGCCACCCTGGGGGGGGTCACTGACCCTGGGGGTGTCACCCTGGGGGTGTCACTGACCCTGTGACCCCTGACCCCTGACCCCTGACCTGTCCCTGACCCCACAGGTCCCTGACAAGTGTCCCCAGTGTCACCCTGGGCACCACCCTGGGGGTGTCCCTGACCCCTGACCCCTTGACCCCTGACCCCCACAGGTCCCCGCAGGCTGTCCCTGGTGTCACCCTGTGGGTGTCACTGACCCCTGACCCCTGACCTTTGCCCTGTCCCCTGACCCCACAGGTCCCTGACAGGTGTCACCGGTGTCACCCTGGGCATGTCCCTGGGGGTGTCACTGACCCCTGACCCTTGACCCTTGACCCCGCAGGTCCCCGCGGGCTCTCCCCGGTGTCACCCTGGGTGCCGCCCTGGGGGGGGTCACTGACCCCGGGGGGGTGTGTCACCCTGTGGGTGTCCCTGACCCCCTGACCCCTGACCCCTGACCTTTGCCCTGTCCCTGTCCCCAAAGGTCCCATGGGGTGTCCCTGGGGGGTGTCACCGGTGTCACCCTGGGGGGGCCACCCTGGGGGGGTCACTGACCCTGGGGATGTCACCCTGGGGGTGTCAGTGACCCCTGACCCCTGACCTTTGCCCTGTCCCTGACCCCACAGGTCCCTGACAAGTGTCACCAGTGTCACCCTGGGCGCCACCCTGGGGGGTCACTGACCCCTGACCCCCTGACCCCCTGACCCCTGTGACCCCACAGGTCCCCTGACAGGTGTCACCAGTGTCACCCTGGGCATGTCCCTGGGGGTGTCACTGACCCCTGACCCTTGACCCTTGACCCCGCAGGTCCCCACGGGCTGTCACCCTGCGCCATGTCACCCTGGGGGGCCACCCTGGGGGTGTCACTGACCCCTGACCCCGTGACCCCTGACCCCTGACCCCACCAGGTCCCTGACAGGTGTCACTGGTGTCACCCTGGGCATGTCCCTGGCGGGGTCACTGACCCCGTGACCCCTGACCCCGTGACCCCTGTGACCCCACAGGTCCCATGGGGTGTCCCTGTGAGGTGTCACTGGTGTCACCCTGGGTGCCACCCTGGGGGGTGTCACTGACCCAGGGGGTGTCACCCTGGGGGTGTCCCTGACCCCGTGACCCCTGACCCTGTGACCCTTGACCCCTGACCCCCACAGGTCCCCACGGGCTGTCCCCAGTGTCACCTTGGGGGGCCACCCTGGGGGTGTTCCTGACCCCGTGACCCCTGACCCATGACCCCACAGGTCCCATGGGGTGTTCCTGGGGGGTGTCACTGACCCCGTGACCCTTGACCCCTGACACCTTGACCCCGCAGGTCCCCCGCGGGCTGTCACCCCTGGGCCATGTCACCCTGGGGCGCCGCCCTGGGGGGGGGTCACTGACCCTGGGGGGTCACCCTGGGGGTGTCCCTGACCCCGTGACCCCTGACCCCGTGACCCCTGTGACCCCACAGGTCCCATGGGGTGTCCCTGTGAGGTGTCACCGGTGTCACCCTGGGTGCCACCCTGGGGAGGTCACTGACCCAGGGGGTGTCACCCTGGGGGTGTCAGTGACCCTGACCCCTGACCCCTGACCTGTCCCTGACTCCACAGGTCCCATGGGGTGTCCCTGGGGGGTGTCCCCGGTGTCACCCTGGGAGGCCACCCTGGGGGTGTCACTGACCCAGGGGGTGTCACCCTGGGGGTGTCAGTGGCCTCTGACCCTTGACCCCTGACCCCTGTGACCCCACAGGTCCCCATGGGCTGTCCCCGGTGTCACCCTGGGTGGCCACCTTGGGGGGGGTCACTGACCCCCGGGGGGGGGGGTGTCATTGTCCCTGGGGGTGTCAGTGACCCCTGACCCTTGACCCTTGACCCCTGACCCCTGACCCTTGACCCCGCAGGTCCCCGCGGGGTGTCACCCTGGGCCATGTCACCCTGGGCGCCGCCCTGGGGGGGTCTCTGCTCCTGGGGGGTTGGGCCTCTGGCCCGAGCCCCCCCGGAGGCGCCGGGCGCGGCTGCTGCTGGAGGGCGTGGCCAGGTTCTGCAGGTGAGGGGGGGCGGGGCCCTGGGGGGGGGGGTTCTGGGGGGGTCCTGGAAGAGATTTGGGGGGTCCTGGAAGGGATTTGGAGGGGATTTTGGGGGGTTTGGGGGTCCTGGGGGGAATTTGAGGGGTCCTGGGGGGGTCCTGGAGGGAATTTTAGGGGGGTTTGGGAAGGTTTGGGGGGGTCCTGGGGGGTCCTGAGGAGGTTTTGGGGGTTCTGGGGGGGTCCTGGGGGGGTTCTGGAGGGAATTTGGGGGGGTTTGGAGAAGGTTTGGGGGGTCCTGAGGGGTCTTGGGGGGAATTTGGGCGGGTTTGGGGGTCCTGGGGGAATTTGGGGGGTCCTGGGGACGATTTGAGGGGGTCTTGGGGATTCCTGGGGGGGATTTGGGGGGTCCTGGGGCGGATTTGGGGGGGTTTGGGGGGCTGGGGTCATAGGGGGCATGGCCGGGTTCTGCAGGTGAGGGGGGGGGCCGGCCTGGGGGGGGTCCTGGGGAGTCCTGGGGGGAATTTGGGGGGGTTTGGGGGGCTGGGGTCATAGGGGGCGTGGCCGGGTTCTGCAGGTGAGGGGGGGGCGGGGCCCTGGGGGGGGGGGTCCTGGGGGGAATTTGGGGGTCCTGGGGGGGGTTTTGGGGGTTCTGGGGGGGTCCTGGAGAGAATTTTAGAGGGGTTTGGGGATGGTTTGGTGGGTCCTGAGGATTTGAGGGGGTCTTGGGGGTCCTGGGGGGGATTTGGGGGGTCCTGGGGGGGATTAGGGGGGGGTTTTGGGGGATCTTGAGGGGTCCTGAGCGTCCTGGGTGGGGTTGGGGGGGCTTTGGGGGGGTCCTGGGGAGGATTTGGGGGGTCCTGGGAGGGATTTGGGGGGTCCTGGGGGGAAACTGGGGGGATTTGGGGGTCCTGGAAGGGATTTGGGGGGAATTTGGGGAAGGTTTGGGGGGTCCTGGGGGTGGAACTGGGGGTGGAACTGGGGGTCCTGGAAGGGATTTGGGGGGTCCTGGGAAGGTTTTGGGAGGTCCTGGGGGAGTCCTGGAGGGAATTTGGGGGGGTTTGGGGGGTCCTGGGGGAGATTTGAGGGGTCCTGGGGCGGATGTGGGGGAGTTTTGGGGGTCCTGGGGGGGATTTGAGGGGGTCTTGGGAGGGATTTGGGGGGAGTTGGGAAGGTTTGGGGGGTCCTGGGGGGAAATTGGGAGGGATTTGGGGGTCCTGGAAGGGATTTGGGGGGGTTTGGGGAAGGTTTGGGGGGGTCCTGGGGAGAATTTGAGGGGGTCTTGGGTGTCCTGAGGGGTCTTGGGGGGAATTTGGGGGGGATTTGGGGGGGTCCTGAGGAGGATTTGAGGGGGTCTTGGGGGTCCTGGGCGGGATTTGGGGGGGTTTGGGGGGATCTTGAGGGGTCCTGAGGGTCCTGGGTGGGGTTGGGGGGGCTTTGGGGGGTCCTGGAGAGGATTTGGGGGGATTTTGGGGGGTCCTGAGGGGTCCTGGGGGGAATTTGGGGGGTCCTGAAAGGGATTTGGGGGGGTCCCGGGGAGGATGTGAGGGAGTTTAGGGGGTCCTGGGGGGGGGGTTGGGGGGGTTGGGGGGGTCCTGGAAGGGATTTGGGGGGGATTTGGGGGGTCCTGAGGAGGTTTGGGGGGGTCCTGGGGAGGTCCTGGGGCAGATTGGGGGGGGGTTTGGGGGTCCTAAGGGGTCCTGGAGGGAATTTGGGGGGGATTTGGGGGGGTTTGGGGGGTTCTGGAGGGATCTTGAGGGGTCCTGAGGGTCCTGTGGGGATTTGGGGGGGGGGTTGGGGAAGGTTTGGGGGGTCCTGGGGCAGATTTGGGGCTCCTGGGGCGTATTTGGGGGGGTTTGGGGGGCTGGGGTCATAGGGGGAGTGGCCAGGTTCTGCAGGTGAGGGGGGGGCCGGCCTGGGGGGGGTCCTGGGGAGGATTTGGGGGGTCCTGGAAGAGATTTGGGGGGAATTTGGGGGTCCTGGGGGGGGTTTTGGGGGTTCTGGGGGGGTCCTGGAGAGAATTTTAGAGGGGTTTGGGGATGGTTTGGGGGGTTCTGAGGAGGATTTGAGGGGGTCTTGGGGGTCCTGGGCGGGATTTGGGGGGGTTTTGGGGGATCTTGAGGGGTCCTGAGCGTCCTGGGTGGGGTTGGGGGGGCTTTGGGGGGGTCCTGGGGAGGATTTGGGGGGATTTTGGGGGGTCCTGAGGGGTCCTGGGGGAATTTGGGGGGTCCTGGAAGGGATTTGGGGGGTCCTGGGGCGTCCCAGGGGGAATTTGGGGGGTCCTGGGGTGGATTTGGGGGGTCCTGGGGGGGTCCTTGGGGGGTCCTGAGGGGTGTTGGGGGGAATTTGGGGGGGTTTGGGGGGCTGGGGTCATAGGGGACGTGGCCAGGTTCTGCAGGTGAGGGGGGGCCGGCCTGGGGGGGGTCCTGGGGGGGTCCTGGTGCAGATTTGGGGGGTCCTGGGGAGGATTTGGGGGAGTTTTGGGGGTCCTGGGGGGGATTTGAGGGGGTCTTGGGGGGATCTTGAGGGGTCCTGAGGGTCCTGGGGGAAACTGGGGGGGATTTGGGGGTCCTGGAAGGGATTTGGGGGGGTTTTGGGGGGTCCTGGAAGGGATTTGGGGGGAATTTGGGGGGGTTTGGGGAAGGTTTGGGGGGTCCTGGGGGGGAGTTGGGTGTCCTGGGGGGGTCCTGTGGTGATTTGGGGAGGGTTTAGGGGGTCCTGAGGGGTCCTGGAGGGAATTTGGGGGGTCCTGAGGGGTCTTGGGGGGAATTTGGGGAAGGTTTGGGGGTCCTGGGGGGAGATTTGGGGTGGTTTGGGGGGGTTTGGGGGGGTCCTGGAGGGATCTTGAGGGGTCCTGAGGGTCCTGGGGGGGATTTGGGGGGGGGTTGGGGAAGGTTTGGGGGTCCTGGGGGGTCCTGGAAGGGATTTGGGGGGTCCTGGGGAGGATGTGAGGGAGTTTTGGGGGTCCGGGGGGGGGGTTTTGGGGGGGTCCTGAGTGGTCCTGGAGGAAATTAGGGGGTCCTGGGAAGGTTTTGGGAGGTCCTGGGGGAGTCCTGGAGGGAATTTGGGGGGATTTGGGGGGTCCTGGGGGAGATTTGGGGGGTCCTGGGGGGGTCCTGGGGGGTTCTGAAAGGGATTTGGGGGGGTCCTGGGGCAGATTTGGGGGGGTCCCGGGGGGGTCCTGGAGGGGCTTTGGGGGGTTCTGGGGGGATTTGGGGCAGTTTGGGGAAGATTTGGGGGGTCCTGGGGAGGATTTGAGGGAATTTTGGGGGTCCTGGGGGGGAGTTGGGTGTCCTGGGGTGGTCCTGTGGTGATTTGGGGGGGTTTAGGGGGTCCTGAGGGGTTCTGGAAGGGATTTGGGGGATCTTGGGGAGGATGTGGGGGAGTTTTGGGGGTCCTGGGGGGGATTTGGGGGGTCCTGAGGGGTCTTGGGGGTCCTGGGGGGGTCCTGGTGCAGATTTGGGGGGTCCTGGGGGGATTTGGGGGGGTTTGGGGGGTCCTGGAGGGATCTTGAAAGGTCCTGAGGGTCCTGGGGGGGGATTTGAGGGGGTCTTGGGGGGGTTTGGGGGGTCCTGAGGGGTCTTGGGGGGAATTTGGGGGGTCCTGGGGAGGATTTGAGGGGTCCTGAGGGGTTCTGGGGGGGATTTGGGGGGTCCTGGGGAGGATTTGGGGGCAATTTGGGGGGGTTTGGGGGGATTTGGGGGGGTCCTGGAGGGATCTTGAGGGGTCCTGAGGGTCCTGGGGAGGATTTGAGGGGGTCTTGGGAGGGTCCTGGAAGGAATCTGGGGGGTCCTGGGGGGGCTTTGGGGGGTCCTGAAAGGGATTTGGGGGGTCCTGGGGCAGATTTGGGAGGGTCCTGGAAGGGATTTGGGGGGGCTTTGGGGGCCCTGGGGAGGATTTGGGGGAATTTGGGGAAGGTTTAGGGGGTCCTGAAGGGTCCCAGGGGGAATTTGGGGGGGGTCCTGGGGGAATTTGGGGGTTTTGGGGGTCCTGGGGGGATTGGGGGTGTCTCTGGTGGGTCTGGGGTCCCTTTTGGGGGGGGTCCCAGGTGGGATTTTGGGGCATTTTTGAGGGTCCCAGGTGGGTTTGGGGTCCCTTTTGGGGGGTCCCAGGTGGGTCTGGGGTCTCTTTGGGGGTCCCAGGTGGATTTGGGGTCCCTTTTAGAGGGTCCCAGGTGGGATTTTTTGGGGGTCCCAGGTGGGTCTGGGGTCCCTTTTGGGGGTCCCTGGTGGGATTTTTGGGGGTCCTTGGCAGATTTGGGGTCCATTTTGAGGGTCCCAGGTGGGTCTGGGGTCCCAGGTGAGATTTTAGGGGTCCCAGGTGGGTCTGGGGTCGCTTTTTGGGGGTCCCAAGTGGGATTTTTGGTGGTCTCTGGTGGGTCTGGGATCTCTTTGGGGGGTCCCAGGTGGGGCTGGGGTCCCATTTGGGGGGTCCCCGGTGGGATTTTTGGGGGTCTCGGGCGGCTCTGGGGTCCCTTTTGGGGGTCCCTGGCGGGTCTGGGAGGGGTTTAGGGGTCCCAGGTGGGTCTGGGGTCCCTGTGAGGGTCCCTGGTGGGATTTTGTGGTGTCCCAGGTGGGTCTGGGCTTCTTTTGGGGGGTCCCTGGTGGAATTTTTGGGGGTCTCTGGTGGGTCTGGGGTCCCTTTTGAGGGTCCTTGTTGGAATTTTTGGGGGTCCCAGGTGGATTTGGGGGGTCTTAGGGGTCCCAGGTGGGTCTGGGTTCCCTTTTGGAGGTCCCAGGTGGCATTTTTGGGGGTCTGGGGCAGGTCTGGGGTCCCTTTTTGGGGGTCCCAGGTGGGTCTGGGGTCCCTTTTGAGGGTTCCAGGTGGGTCTGGGGTCCCATTTGGGGGGGTCGCTGGTGGGTCTGGGGTCCCATTTGGGGGTCCCTCGTGGGATTTTTGGGGGTCCCAGGTGGATCTGGGGGGGGTTTAGGAATCTCAGGTGGGTCTGGGGTCTCTTTGGGGGTCCCAGGTGGGTCTGGGGTCCCTTTTGGGGGATCTCTGGTGGATTTTTGGGGGTCCCAGCTGGATTTGGGGGGTTTTAGGAGTCCCAGGTGGATCTGGGGTCCCTTTTGAGGGTCCTTGTTGGAATTTTTGGGGGTCCCAGCTGGATTTGGGGGGTTTTAGGAGTCCCAGGTGGATCTGGGATCCCTTTTGGGGGTCCCAGGTGGGATTTTTGCGGGTCTCTGGTGGGTCTGGGATCCCTTTTGGGTGTCTCTGGTGGGATTTTGGGGCATTTTTGAGGGTCCCAGGTGGGTCTGGGCTCCCTTTTGGGGTCCCTGGTGGGATTTTGAGGGGTCCCAGGTGGGTCTGGGGTCCCTGTGGGAGGGCCTTGTTGGAATTTTTGGGGGTCCCAGGTGGATTTGGGGCATTTTTGAGGGTCCCAGGTGGGTCTGGGGTCCCTTTTGGGGGGTCCCAGGTGGGTCTGGGGTCCCTTTTGGGGGGGTCCCAGGTGGGATTTTTGGGGGTCCCAGGTGGATCTGGGGGGGGTTTAGGGGTCCCAGGTGGGTCTGGGGTCCCTTTTGGGGGGTCCCAGGTGGGATTTTTGGGGGTCCCAGGTGGATCTGGGGGGGGTTTAGGAATCTCAGGTGGGTCTGGGGTCCCTTTTGGGGGGTCCCAGGTGGGTCTGGGCTCCCTTTGGGGGGTCCCAGGTGGGATTTTTGGGGGTCTCAGGTGGTTTTGGGGGGTTTTAGGGGTCCCAGGTGGGTCTGGGGTCCCTTTTGGGGGGTCCCAAGTGGGATTTTTGGGGGTCTCGGGCGGGTCTGGGGTCCCTTTTGAGGGTCCCAGGTGGGTCTGGGGGGTTTTAGGGGTCCCAGGTGGATTTGGGGTCCCTTTCGGGGAGGTCCCAGGTGGGTCTAGGGTCCCTTTTGGGGGTCCCTGGTGGGATTTTAAGGGGTCCCAGGTGGGTCTGGGTTCCCTTTTTGGGGGGGTCCCAGGTGGGTCGGGGGTCTCTTTGGGGGTCCCAGGTGGGTCTGGGGTCCCTTTTGAGGGTCCTTGTTGGAATTTTTGGGGGTCCCAGGTGGATTTGGGGGGTCTTAGGGGTCCCAGGTGGGTCTGGGCTCCCTTTTGGGGGGTCCCTGGTGGATTTGGGGGGATTTTTGAGGGTCCCAGGTGGGTCTGGGGTCCCATTTGGGGGGTCCCAGGTGGGTCTGGGGTTGCTTTGGGGGGGTCCCAGGTGGGTCTGGGGTCCCTTTTGGGGGTCTCTGGTGGGGTTTTTGGGAGTCCCAGGTGGGTCTGGGGGGTTTTAGGGGTCCCAGGTGGATTTGGGGTCCCTTTGGGGGGTCCCAGGTGGGATTTTTGGGGGTCCCAGGTGGATCTGGGGGGGTTTTAGGAATCTCAGGTGGCTCTGTGGCTCCCTTTTGGGGGGTCCCAGGTGGGATTTTTGGGGGTCTTGGGCGGGTCTGGGTTCCCTTTTGGGGGTCTCTGGTGGGATTTTTTGGGGGGTCCCAGGTGGGTCTGGGGTCACTTTTGGGGGTCTCTGGTGGGATTTTTGGGGGGGTCCCAGGTGGGTTTGGGGTCCCTTTGAGGGTCCCAGGTGGGTCTGGGGTCCCTGTGGGGGTCCCAGGTGGGATTTTTGGGGGTCTCTGGTGGGTCTGGGGTCCTTTTGGGAGGTCCCAGGTGGGTCTGGGGTCCCTTTTTGGGGGTCCCAGGTGGATTTGGGGTCCCTTTTGGGGGGTCCCAGGTGGGATTTTTGGGGGTCTCGGGCGGGTCTGGGCTCCCTTTGGGGGTTCCCTGTTGAGATTTTGGGGCATTTTTGAGGGTCCCAGGTGGGTCTGGGGTCCCTTTTGGGGGTCCCTGGTGGGATTTTGAGGGGTCCCAGGTGGATCTGGGGTCCTTTTGGGGGGTCCCAGGTGGGTCTGGGGTCCCTTTTAGGGGTCCCTGGTTGGATTTTTGGGGGTCCCAGGTGGGTCTGGGGTCCCTTTGGGGGGTCCCAGGTGTGTCAGGGGTCCATTTGGGGGGTCCCTGGTGGGATTTTTGGGGGTCCCAGGTGGATCTGGGGGGGTTTAGGAATCTCAGGAGGATCTGGGGTCCCTTTTGTGGGTCCCAGGTGGGTCTGGGGTCCCTTTTTGGGGTCCCAGGGGGGTCTGGGGTCCCTTTTGGGGGGTCCCTGGTGGGATTTTGAGGGGTCCCAGGTGGTTTTGGGGGGGTTTTAGGGGTCCCAGGTGGGTCTGGGGTCCCTTTGGGGGGGTCCCAGGTGGGATTTTTGGGGGTCTCGGGCGGGTCTGGGGTCCCTTTTGAGGGTCCCAGGTGGGTCTGGGGTCCCTTTTAGGGGTCCCAGGGGGGTCTGGGGTCCATTTTTGGGGTCCCAGGTGGGATTTTTGCGGGTCCCAGGTGGATCTGGGGGGGTTTTAGGGGTCCCAGGTGGATTTGGGGTCCCTTTCGGGGGGTCCCAGGTGGGTCTGGGGTCCCTTTTGGGGGTCCCAGGTGGGATTTTTGGGGGTCTGGGGCGGGTCTGGGGTCCCTTTTGGGGGGTCTCAGATGGGCCAGGGGTCCCTTTTGAGGGTCCCAGGTGAGTCTGGGGTCCCTTTTAGGGGTCCCAGGTGGGTCTGGGGGGTTTTAGGGGTCCCAGGTGGATTTGGGGTCCCTTTCGGGGGGTCCCAAGTGGGTCTGGGGTCCCTTTGGGGGGTCCCAGGTGGGATTTTTGGGGGTCTGGGGTGGGTCTGGGGTCCCTTTTGGGGGGTCTCAGATGGGTCAGGGGTCCCTTTTGAGGGTCCCAGATGGGTCAGGGGTCCCTTTTGGGGGTCCCAGGTGAGTCTGGGATCCCTGTGGGGGTCCCAGGTGGGTCTGGGGTTCTTTTGGGGGGTCCCAGGTGGGTCTGGGGTCCCTGTGGGGGTCTCTGGTGGGATTTTTGGGGGTCCCAGGTGGGATTCTAGGGGTCTCAGATGGGTCAGGGGTCCCTTTGGGGGTCCCAGGTGAGTCTGGGGTCCCTGTGGGGGTCCCAGGTGGGTCTGGGGGGGTTTAGGAATGTCAGGTGGGTCTGGGGTCCCTTTTGGGGGTCCCTGGTGGGATTTTGAGGGGTCCCAGGTGGGTCTGGGCTCCTTTTGAGGAGTCTCAGATGGGTCTGGGGTCCCTGGGGGGGGTCCCAGGTGGGATTTTGGGGTCCCCGGGGGTGTTTTGGGGTCCCCCTCTGACCCCCCCGAGCCCCCCAGGTCGGTCTCGGTGGGGCTGCAGATCTCCCTGGATTACTGGTGGACCACCCACGTGCAGCTGCGCGGCCTCCAGGAGGTGGGGGGTCCCGGGGGGGTCCTGGGGGGTCCTGGGGGGGATTTGGGGGGTCCTGGGGGGTCCCGGGGGGGATCTGGGGGGGTCCTGGGTGGGATCTGGGGGGGATCTGGGGACTTTTGGGGGGTCCTGGGGGAATTTGGGGACTTTTGGGGGGGATTTAGGGGGGGCCTGGGGAGATTTGAGGGGTCCTGGGGGGGTCCTGGGGGGGCTTTGGGGGGTCCTGGGGGGGTCCTGGGGGGGTCCTGGGGGGGATTTGGGGGGTCCTGGGGGGAGATTTGGGGGTCCTGGGGGGTCCTGAGAGGTCCTGGGGAGGTCCTGGGGGGGTTGGGGGGGTCCTGGGGGGGTCCTGGGGGGGCTTTGGGGGGTCCTGGGGGGGTCCTGGGGGGGATTTGGGGGGTCCTGGGGGGATTTGGGGGGGTTGGGGGGGTCCTGGGGGGAGATTTGGGGGTCTGGGGGGAATTTGGGGGCGTCCTGGGGGGTCCCGGGGGGTTTTGGGGGTCCTGGGGGGTCCTGGGGGGATTTGGGGGGTCCTGGAGGGGATTTTGGGGGGTCCTGGGGGGAGATTTGGGGGTCTGGGGGGGTCCTGGGGGGGTCCTGGGGGGTCCTGCGGGGTCCTGGGGGGTTCCTGGGGGGTCCCGGGGGGTCCTGGAGGGGTCTTGGGGGGTCCTGGGGGGAGATTTGGGGGGTCCTGGGGGGGATTTTGGGAGGTCCTGGGGAGGGTTTGGGGGGTCTTGGGGAGAATTTGGGGGGTCCTGGGGGGCCCTGGGGGGGTTCCCGGCGGGGATCTGGGGGGTCCCGGGGGGGATTTGGGGGGAATTTGGGGGAGTCCTGGGGGGAGATTTGGGGGGTCCTGGGGGGATCTGGGGACTTTTGGGGGGGATTTGGGGGATCCCGGGGGGATTTGGGGGGGGTCCTGGGGAGGGTTTGGGATTTTTGGGGGGGGGGGGGTTGGGTCTCTGAGGTTTTGGGGAGTTCAGGGGAGATTTGGGGGATTTGAGGGCAAAGCCTGACCCCGTGTGACCCCTGAGTGACCCCTGAGTGGCCCCTGCGTGACCCCGTGTGACCCCTGCATGACCCCTGAGTGTCACCTGTGTGTCACACCTGTGTCTGTCACACCTGTGTCAGTCACACCTGTGTCACACTCACCTGTGTCACACACACCTGTCATACCTGTCCCCGGAACAGCCTGGGTTACCTGGGGATGTCACACCTGCGTCACACCTGTCACACCTGTGCCTGTCACACCTGCGTCAGTCACACCTCTGTGTGTCACACCTGTGTGTGTCACACCGGTGTCCCACCTGTCTGTGTCCCACCTGTCTGTGTCCCACCTGTGTCCCATCTGTGTCACACGTGTGTCACACCTGTGTCAGTCACACCTGTGTCACACCTGTGTCCCCCCTGTCCCCAGGAGAGCCCGGCTTACCTGGCGGGGCTGTCACACCTGTGTCACAGCTGTGTCACACCTGTCACATCCACGTCACACCTGTGTGTGTCACACCTGTGTCCCCCCTGTCCCCAGGAGAGCCCAGCTTACCTGTCAGGGATGTCACACCTGTCTGTGTCACACCTGTGTCAGTCACACCTGTGTCACACCTGTCTGTCTCCCCCCTGTCCCCAGGAGAGCCCGGCTTACCTGGCGGGGCTGTCACACCCGTGTCACACCTGTCTCACACCTGTCTGTGTCCCACCTGTCCCCAGGAGAGCCCAGCTTACCTGGGGATGTCACACCTGTCACACCTGTCTGTGTCCCCCCTGTCCCCAGGATAGCCCGGCTTACCTGGGGATGTCACACCTGTCTGTGTCACACCTGTGTCACAGTCACCTGTGTCACACCCACCTGTCTCACACCTGTCCCCAGGACAGCCCGGGTTACCTGGCAGGGCTGTCACACCTGTGTCACACCTGTGTGTGTCACACCTGTGTGTGTCACACCTGTCTGTGTCCCCCCTGTCCCCAGGACAGCCCGGCTTACCTGGCGGGGCTGTCGCACCTGTGTCACACCTGTGTAACACCTGTCACATCCATGTCACACCTGTGTGTGTCGCACCTGTGTCACACCTGTGTCACACACTCACCTGTCTGTGTCCCCCCTGTCCCCAGGACAGCCCGGCTTACCTGTCAGGGATGTCACACCTGTCTGTGTCACACCTGTGTGTGTCACACCTGTCTGTGTCCCCCCTGTCTCCAGGACAGCCCTGGTTACCTGTCACACCTGTCACACCTGTGTCACACCTGTGTGTCACACACACCTGTCTGTGTCCTCCCTGTCCTCAGGATAGCCCAGGTTACCTGTCAGGGATGTCACACCTGTGTCAGTCACACCTGTGTCACACACACACCTGTCTGTGTCCCCCCTGTCCCCAGGACAGCCTGGCTTACCTGGTGGGGCTGTCACACCTGTCTCACACCTGTGTCACACCTGTGTCACACCTGTCTGTGTCCCCCCTGTCCCCAGGACAGCCCGGCTTACCTGTCAGGGCTGTCACACCTGTCTGTGTCACACCTGTGCCTGTCACACCTGTCTGTCTCACACCTGTCCCCAGGACAGCCCGGCTTACCTGATGGGGCTGTCAAACCTGTGTCACACCTGTGTGTCACACACACCTGTGTCAGTCACACACCTGTGTCAGTCACACACCTGTGTCACACACACACCTGTGTCACACCTGTGTCAGTCACACACCTGTGTCAGTCACACACCTGTGTCACACACACACCTGTGTCACACCTGTGTCAGTCACACACCTGTGTCAGTCACACACCTGTGTCACACACACCTGTGTCACACACACACCTGTGTCACACCTGTGTCAGTCACACCTGTGTCACACCTGTCACATCCATGTCACACCTGTGTGTGTCACACCTGTGTCAGTCACACCTGTCTCACACCTGTCTGTGTCCCCCCTGTCCCCAGGACAGCCCAGCTTACCTGGCGGGGCTGTCACACCTGTGTCACACCCACCTGTCTCACATCTGTCTGTGTCCCACCTGTCCCCAGGAGAGCCCGGCTTACCTGTCAGGGATGTCACACCTGTCTGTGTCACACCTGTGTCAGTCACACCTGTGTCAGTCACACCTGTCTGTGTCCCACCTGTGTCACACCTGTGTCACACACACCTGTGTCACACCTGTCTGTGTCCCCCCTGTCCCCAGGACAGCCCAGCTTACCTGGGGCTGTCACACCTGTGTCACACCTGTCTGTGTCCCCCCTGTCCCCAGGACAGCCCGGCTTACCTGGTGGGGCTGTCACACCTGTCTCACACCTGTCTCACACCTGTCCCCAGGACAGCCCAGCTTACCTGGCCGCCATGTCCAGGTGTCACCGGCGGGCGGGGCAGCGGCTCCTGCAGGGGGCGCTGTCCAACGGGGGTCTCTACGTGAAGCTGGGCCAGGGGCTCTGCGCCCTCGACCACCTCCTGCCCCCCGAGGTGACGGGGACACTGCGGCCACTCGAGGACAGTGCCAGCCCCCGGGGACACCAGGAGGTGACACTGGGGACACTGGGGACATTGGGGACATTGGGGGTGTTGGGGACATTGGGGACAGTGGGGGGAATTGGGGACTCCAAGGACATTGGGGACACTGGGGTCAGTGGGGACATTGGGGACATTGAAGACATTGGGGACATTGGGGACACTCAGGGGACACAGGGGACACTCGGGGGGTTAGGGACATTGGAGTCACTGGAGTCAGTGGGGACATTGGGGACATAGTAGGGGTTGGGGACACTGGGGGTGTTGGGGACACTCAGGTGACATCAGGGACATTGGGGTCACTGGAGACACTGGGGACACTGGGGACATTGGGGACATTGGGACATTGGGGTCATTGGGGTCATTGGGGTCATTGGAGACATTGGGGACCTTGGGGACCTTGGGGGCATTGGGGGGATTGGGGGTGTTGGGGTCATTGGGGACACTCAGGGGACATTGGGGACACTGGGGCACAGCCGCCCCCCGAGGTGACGGGGACACTGCGGGCCGCTCGAGGACAGCGCCAGCCCCTGGGGACACCAGGAGGTGACACTGGGGACACCCTGGGGACACTGGGGTCAGTGGGGTCAGTGTGGACAATGGGGACAATGGGGACATTGGGGACACTGGGGGCAGTGGGGACATTGCGGGGGATGGGGACACTGGGGGTGTTGGGGTCATTGGGGACATTGGAGACACTGGGGACATTGTGAGGGTTGGGGACAGTGGGGACTCTGGGGACACTGGGGGGATTGGGGACACCAAGGACATTGGGGTTGTTGGGGACATTGGGGACACTGAGGGGATTGGGGACATTGGGGACACTCAGGGGACACAGGGGGCATTGGAGACATTGAGGACATTGGGACATTGGGGACACTGGGGACAGTGGGGGTGTTGGGGACATTGGGGTCAATGGGGACATTGGGGTCAATGGGGACATTGGGGTCATTGGGGTCATTGGGGGTGTTGGGGACATTGGGGTCAGTGTGGACAATGGGGACACTGGGGACATTGGGGACACTGGGGACATTGGGGACACTCAGGGGACACTGGGGTCAGTGGGGACATTGGGAACATTGGGGACATTGAGGGTGTTGGCGACATTGGGGACATTGGGGACGCTGGGGTCATTGGGGTCAGTGGGGTCAGTGGGGTTAGTGGGGACATTGGGACATTGGGGTCCTTGGGGACACTGGGGGGATTGGGGACACTCGGGACAGTGGGGACATTGGGGACACTCAGGGGACATTGGGGACATTGGGGCACAGCTGCCCCCCGAGGTGACAGGGACACTGCGGCCACTCAAGGACAGCGCCAGCCCCCGGGGACACCAGGAGGTGACACTGGGGACACCCTGGGGACACTGGGGACAGTGGGGACATTGGGGACAGTGGGGTCATTGAGAACATTGAGGACACTGGGGACATTGGGGGGATTGGGGACATTGGGGACATTGGGGGCATTGGGGACATTGGGGGTGTTGGGGACACTCAGGGGACATTGGGGACATTGGGGCACAGCTGCCCCCCGAGGTGACGGGGACACTGCGGCCGCTGGAGGACAGCGCCAGCCCCCGGGGACACCAGGAGGTGACACTGGGGACACTCAGGGGACACTGGGGACAGTGGGGACATTGGGGGGGTTGGGGACATTGAGGACATTGGGGACAGTGGGGACACTGGGGGTCATTGGGGACATTGGGGGACATTGTGGGGGTTGGGGACACTTAGGACAGTGGGGACGTTGGGGACAGCAGGGGGGTTGGGGACATTGGGGACACTGGGGACATTGGGGACATTGGGGACACTCTGGGGGTTGGGGACACTCGGGACACTGGGGACATTGGAGTCAGTGGGGACATTGGGGTCGTTGGGGACATTGGGGACATTGGGGGTGTTGGGGACACTCAGGGGACATTGGGGACATTGGGGCACAGCTGCCCCCCGAGGTGACAGGGACACTGCGGCCGCTCGAGGACAGCGCCAGCCCCTGGGGACACCAGGAGGTGACACTGGGGACACTCAGGGGACATCGGGGACACGGGGGACATTGGGGTCATTGAGGACATTGGGGACATTGGGGGGATTGGGGACATTGGGGTCAGTGGGGACACTGGGGACATTGGGGGTATTGGGGGGATTGGGGACATTGGGCACAGTGGGGTCAGTGGGGACATTTGGGGCATTGGGGACAGTGGGGACATTGGGGGTGTTGGGGACATTGGGGACAGTGGGGTCAGTGGGGACACTCAGGGGACATTGGGGACATTGGGGACACTCAGGGGACATTGGGGACACTCTGGGGACACTGGGGACACCTGGGACAGACACCTGGGCTGTTGGGGACACCGGGGGGTGGCACAGGGACAAGGTGGCCCCTGAGGGCCCCTTGGGCTTGGGGACACCAAGGTCCCCAGGGTGGGGACACAGCGGGGAGCGGGGGGGGGGCCCAGTGTCCCTCAGGTGTCCCTCACCTGTCCCCAGTGTCCCTCACTTGTCCCCTCACCTGTCCCCGGGGTCCCTCACCTGTCCCCCCTCACCTGTCCCCAGTGTCCCTTCACCTGTCCCCAGCATCCCTCACCTGTGCCCTCACCTGTCCCTCACCTGTCTCTTGTCCCCTCACCTGTCCCCAGTGTCCCTCCCCTGTTTCCTCACCTGTCCCCAATGTTTCTCACCTGTCCCGTCACCTGTCCCCAATGTCCCTTCACCTGTCCCTCACCTGTCCCCAGTGTCCCTCACCTGTCCCATCACAGGACTCTCCCCTCTCCCTCACCTGTCCCCTCACCTGTGCTTTCACCTGTCCCCAATGCTCCTCACCTGTCCTTCATCTGTCCTCTCACCTGTCCCTCACCTGTTCCCAGTGTCCCTTCACCTGTCCTTGCCCTGTCCCTCACCTGTCCTCAGTGTCCCTCACCTGTCCCCTCACCTGTCCCTGCCCTGTTCCTCACCTGTCCTCAGTGTCTCTCACCTGTCCCCTCACCTGTCCCCTTGTGTGTCTTACCTGTCCTCTGACCTGTCCCCTCACCTGTCCCTGGTGTCTGTCACCTGCCCTCACCTGTCCCCTCATGTGTCTCACCTGTCCCGTCACCTATCCCCAGTGTCCCCTCACCTGTCCCCAGCATCCCTTCATCTGTCCCCTCACCTGTGTCCTCACCTGTCCCTCACCTGTCCCCAGTGTCCCCTCACCTGTCCCCAGTGTCCCCCACCTGTCCCCAGTGTCCCTTCACCTGTCCCCTCACCTGTGTCCTCACCTGTCCCTCACCTGTCCCCAGTGTCCCTTCACCTGTCCCCTCACCTGTCCCTCACCTGTCCCTTGTTCCTCACCTGTGCCCAGTGTCCCTTCACCTGTCCCTTCACCTATCCCCTCACCTGTCCCCACCTGTCCCTCACCTGTCCCTTGTCCCTCACCTGTGCCCTCACCTGTCCCTCACCTGTCCCTTGTCCCTCCCCTGTCCCTCACCTGTCCCTCACCTGTCTCTTGTCCCTCACCTGTGCCCAGTGTCCCTTCACCTGTCCCCTCACCTGTCCCTGCCCTGTCCCTCACCTGTCCTCAGTGTCCCTCACCTGTCCCATCACCTCTTCCCTTGTGTGTCTTACCTGTCCCCTCACCTGTCCCCGGTGTCCCTTACCTGCCCCTCACCTGTCCCGTCATGTGTCTCACCTGTCCCTCACCTGTCCCCAGTGTCCCCTCACCTGTCCCCAGTGTCCCCTCACCTGTCCCCAGCATCCCTTCACCTGTCCCCTCACCTGTGTCCTCACCTGTCCCTCACCTGTCCCCAGTGTCCCCTCACCTGTCTCTTGTCCCTCACCTGTGCCCAGTGTCCCTTCACCTGTCCCCTCACCTGTCCCTCACCTGTCCCTTGTCCCTCACCTGCGCCCTCACCTGTCCCTCACCTGTCCCTTGTCCCTCACCTGCGCCCTCACCTGTCCCTCACCTGTCTCTTGTCCCTCACCTGCGCCCAGTGTCCCTTCACCTGTCCCCTCACCTGTCCCCACCTGTCCCTTTTCCCTCCCCTGTCTCCCCTGTCCCCAGTGTCCCTCACCTGTCCCCTCACCTGTCCCCAGTGTCCCTCACCTGTCCCTCACCTGTCCCCTCACCTGTCCTGTTACCTGTCTCCAGTGTCCCTCACCTGTCCCCTCACCTGTCCCCTCACCTATCCTCAGTGTCCCTCACCTGTGCCCTCACCTGTCTCTTGTCCCTCACCTGTCCCCTCACCTGTCCCTCACCTGTGTCCTCACCTGTGCCCTCACCTGTCCCTCAGGTGGATGAGCTGTTCCTGGAGGATTTCCAGACCACGCCTTCCGGAATGTTCCGGGACTTCGATTACCAGCCGGTGGCGGCCGCCAGCCTGGCCCAGGTGCACCGGGCCACCCTCCCCGACGGGACCCCCGTGGCCGTCAAGGTGTGACCTGGGGGGCGGGGGGCACACCTGGGGGGGACAGGGGTGGGGAACAGGTGAGGGGAACAGGTGTGGGGAACAGGTGAGGGGAACAGGTGAGAGAGACTGGGGACAGGTGAGGGATGCTGGGGACAGGTGAGGGACAGGTGAGGGGACACTGGGGACAAGTGAAGGACACTGGGGACAGGTGAGGGGACAGGTGAGGGACAGGTGAGGGACACTGAGGACAGGTGAGGGACATTGGGGAAAGGTGAGGGACAGGTGAGGGACAGGAAGGGACACTGGAGACAGGTGAGGGGACACTGGGGACAGGTGAGGGACAGGTGAGGGACAGGTGAGAGATACTGGGGACAGGTGAGGGGCAGGTGAGGGGACACTGGGGACAGGTGAGGGGAACAGGTGAGGGGCAGGTGAGGGACACCTGAGGGACACTGAGGACAGGTGAGGGAATACTGGGGACAGGTGAGGAACAGGTGACGGACAGGAAGGGACACTGGGGACAGGTGAGGGACACCTGAGGGACAGGTGAGCGGACACTGGGGACAGGTGAGGGGACAGGTGAGGGACAGGTGAGGGACACTGGAGACAGGTGAGGGGACACTGGGGACAGTTGAGGGACAGGAAGGGGGACACTGGGGACAGGTGAGGGACAGGGGAGGGGCACTGGAGACAGGTGAGGGGACACTGGGGACAGGTGAGGGGACACTGGGGACAGTTGAGGGACAGGAAGGGGGACACTGGGGACAGGTGAGGGACAGGGGAGGGGCACTGGGGACAGGTGAGGGACAGGTGAGGGGACAGGGAGGGACACAGGACAGGTGAGAGGACACTGGGAACAGGTGAGGGGAACAGGTGAGGGGAACAGGTGAGGGACAGGTGAGGGACAGGTGAGGGGACAGGTGAGGGGACACTGGGGAGAGGTGAGGGGCATTGGGGACAGGTGAGAGACACTGGGGACAGGTGAGAGGGACAGGTGAGGGACGGGAGGGACAGGGGAGGGGACACTGGGAAAGATGAGGGACACTGGAGACAGGTGAGGGACACTGGGGACAGGTGAGGGACACCTGAGGGACACTGGGGACAGGTGAGGGTACAGGTGAGGGACACTGGGGACAGGTGAGGGACAGATGAGGGACAGGTGAGGGACAGGTGAGGGAACACTGGGGACAGGTGAGGGGAGACTGGGGACAGGTGAGGGACAGGTGAGGGGACACTGGGGACAGGTGAGGGGAGACTGGGGACAGGTGAGGGACAGGAAGGGACACTGGGGACAGGTGAGGGACACTGAGGACAGGTGAGGGGACAGTGGGGACAGGTGAGGGGGCACTGGGGACAGGTGAGGGGACAGGTGAGAGACACTGGGGACAGGTGAGGGACAGGTGAGGGACAGGTGAGAGACACTGGGGACAGGTGAGGGACAGGTGAGGGACACCTGAGGGACACTGGGGACAGGTGAGGGGACACTGGGGACAGGTGAGGGACAGGTGAGGGACAGGTGAGAGACACTGGGGACAGGTGAGGGGCACTGGGGACAGGTGTCTGTCCAGGTGTCTGTCCCAGGTGTCCCCGGTGTCAGTGCGGCCCCGGCCCCGCCCCGCTGACCCCGCCCACCTGGGCAGGTGCAGTACCTGGACCTGCGCGATCGCTTCGAGGGCGACATGCGGACCCTGGAGCTGCTGCTGCGCCTGGTGGAGTTCATGCACCCCGACTTCGCCCTGGGCTGGGTGCTGCAGGTGAGGCACACCTGGGCACACCTGGGCACAGCTGGGCACACCTGGGATAGACCTGTCCCCATTGTCCCATGGAGTTCATGCACCCCGACTTCGCCCTGGGCTGGGTGCTGCAGGTGAGGGACACACCTGGGCACACCTGGGATACACCTGGGCACACCTGGGCACACCTGGGGCACACCTGGGCACACCTGGGCACACCTGGGCACACCTGGGCACACCTGGGCACACCTGGGGTACACCTGTCCCCATTGTCCCATGGAGTTCATGCACCCCGACTTCGCCCTGGGCTGGGTGCTGCAGGTGAGGCACACCTGTGGACACCTGGGCACACCTGGGGACACCTGGGGTACACCTGGGACACACCTGGGCACACCTGGGACACACCTGGGGCACACCTGGGATACACCTGGGCGCACCTGTGGACACCTGGGCACACCTGTGGACACCTGGGGACACCTGGGCACACCTGAGATACACCTGGGATAGACCTGGGCACACCTGGGATACACCTGGGATACACCTGGGGTACACCTGGGTACACCTGGGCACACCTGGGCACACCTGGGCACACCTGGGATACACCTGGGCACACCTGGGGACACCTGGGATACACCTGGGCACACCTGGGATACACCTGGGATACACCTGGACACACCTGGGATACACCTGGGACACACCTGGGCGCACCTGGGCACACCTGGGGACACCTGGGACACACCTGTCCCCAGGTGCTGAGGGGGATAGCGCCACCTGTGTGCCACCTGTGTCCCTGATTGCCACCTGTGTCACCTGTCTCACCTGTGTCGCTGTCACCTGTGTCAGTGGTTGTCACCTGTCACCTGTGTCAGTGAGTGTCCCCTGTGTCACCTGGGTGCCCCCAGGAGCTGAAGGGGGCGCTGTCACTCACCTGTCACTCACCTGTCTCACTTTTCACTCACCTGTCACTCACCTGTCACTCACCTGTCCGTCTCACCTGTGCAGGAGCTGAAGAGGGCGTTGTCACTCACCTGTCCCTCACCTGTGTCCCACCTGTCACTCACCTGTCATTCACCTGTCTCTCACCTGTCCCTCACCTGTCCCTTACCTGTCCCTCACCTGTCTCACCTGTCTCACCTGTCTCACCTGTGCAGGAGCTGAAGGGGACACTGTCCCTCACCTGTCCCTCACCTGTCCCTCACCTGTCTCACCTGTCCCACCTGTGCAGGAGCTGAAGGGACGCTGTCACTCACCTGTCTCACCTGTCTGTCTCACCTGTGCAGGAGCTGAAGGGGACGCTGTCACTCACCTGTCTCACCTGTCTCACCTGTCTCACCTGTGTCTCACCTGTGCAGGAGCTGAAGGGGACGCTGTCACTCTCTCACCTGTGTCTCACCTGTCTCACCTGTCTCACCTGTCTCACCTGTCTCACCTGTGCAGGAGCTGAAGGGGGTGCTGTCACTCACCTGTCTCACCTGTCTCACCTGTCTCACCTGTCTCACCTGTGCAGGAGCTGAAGGGGGTGCTGTCACTCACCTGTCTCACCTGTCTCACCTGTCTCACCTGTCTCACCTGTGCAGGAGCTGAAGGGGGTGCTGTCACTCACCTGTCTCACCTGTCTCACCTGTCTCACCTGTGCAGGAGCTGAAGGGGACGCTGTCACTCTCTCACCTGTCCCTCACCTGTCTCACCTGTCTCACCTGTGCAGGAGCTGAAGGGGACACTGTCCCTCACCTGTCTCACCTGTCTGTCTCACCTGTGCAGGAGCTGAAGGGGACGCTGTCCCTCACCTGTCCCTCACCTGTCTCACCTGTCTCACCTGTGTCTCACCTGTGCAGGAGCTGAAGGGGACGCTGTCACTCACCTGTCTCACCTGTCTCACCTGTCTCACCTGTCTCACCTGTGCAGGAGCTGAAGGGGGCGCTGTCACTGTCTCACCTGTCCCTCACCTGTCTCACCTGTCTCACCTGTGCAGGAGCTGAAGGGGGCGCTGTCACTCTCTCACCTGTCTCACCTGTCCCTCACCTGTCTCACCTGTGTCTCACCTGTCTCACCTGTCTCACCTGTCTCACCTGTCTGTCTCACCTGTGTCTCACCTGTGCAGGAGCTGAAGGGGACGCTGTCCCTCACCTGTCCCTCACCTGTCTCACCTGTCTCACCTGTCTGTCTCACCTGTGCAGGAGCTGAAGGGGACGCTGTCACTCCCTCACCTGTCTCACCTGTCTCACCTGTCTCACCTGTGCAGGAGCTGAAGGGGACGCTGGCACTCTCTCACCTGTCTCACCTGTCTCACCTGTGCAGGAGCTGAAGGGGACGCTGGCACTCACCTGTCTCACCTGTCTCACCTGTCCCACCTGTCCCACCTGTCTCACCTGTCTGTCTCACCTGTCTCACCTGTCTCACCTGTGCAGGAGCTGAAGGGGACGCTGGCTCTGGAGCTGGATTTCGAGAACGAGGCGCGGAACTCGGAGCGCTGCGGGCGGGACCTGGGGCACCTGCGGGGGGTGACGGTGCCCAGGGTGCACTGGGGGCACTGCAGCAAGGTGAGCACACCTGGGCACACCTGGGGACAGCTGGGCACACCTGGGGACAGCTGGGGACAGCTGGGGACACACCTGGGCACACCTGGGCATACCTGGGACACACCTGGGCACACCTGGGGACACCTGGGGCACACCTGGGGCACACCTGGGGACAGCTGGGCACACCTGGGGACACACCTGGGCACACCTGGGCATACCTGGGACACACCTGGGCACACCTGGGCACACCTGGGGGCAGCTGGGGCACACCTGGGACACACCTGGGGCACCTGCGGGGGTGACGGTGCCCAGGGTGCACTGGGGGCACTGCAGCAAGGTGAGTGCACCTGGGGGCACCTGGGGACACACCTGGGGGCACCTGGGGACAGCTGGGGACACACCTGGGCACACCTGGGGGCAGCTGGGGGCATCTGGGGCACACCTGGGGCACACTTGGGGACACCTGGGGCACCTGCGGGGGGTGACGGTGCCCAGGGTGCACTGGGGGCACTGCAGCAAGGTGAGCGCACCTGGGCACACCTGGGGACACCTGGGGACAGCTGGGACACACCTGGGGGCAGCTGGGACACACCTGGGGCACACCTGGGACACACCTGGGCACACCTGGGGACACCTGGGCACACCTGGGCACACCTGGGACAGCTGGGGAGAGCAGGGGACACACCTGGGCCACACCTGGACACAACTGGGTACACCTGGGACAGCTGGGGAGAGCAGGGGACACACCTGGGCCACACCTGGACACAACTGGGTACACCTGGGACACAGCTGGGGACACCTGGGGACACCTGGGCACACCTGGGACACACCTGGGGAAACACCTGGGACACACCTGGGGCCATCTGGGGGCACCTGGGGACACCTGGGCACACCTGGGCACACCTGGGGGCACCTGGGGCACACTTGGGGACACCTGGGGCACACTTGGGGACACACCTGAGCACACCTGGGCACACCTGGGACACACCTGGGGACAGCTGGGACACACCTGGGCACACCTGGGGCACACCTGGGGACACCTGGGGCACACCTGGGCACACCTGGGGACACCTGGGGACACCTGGGGCACACCTGGGGCACACCTGGGGACAGCTGGGGACACACCTGGGACACACCTGGGACACACCTGGGCACACCTGGGGCCATCTGGGGTACACCTGGGTACACCTGGGACACACCTGGGACACACCTGGGGACACCTGGGCACACCTGCGCACACCTGGGGGGGACAGCTGGGGACAGCTGGGGACAGCTGGGACACACCTGGGCACACCTGGGGGGGACACCTGGGGCACACCTGGGCACACCTGGGGCACACCTGGGGCAGGAGGAGCGGGCGGTGGCCTCAGGTGGGCACGGGCGGGGCTGGGCCAGGTGTGCCCCAAAGTGACAGCGCACCTGGGCCCCGCCCCCCCCGTGCCCTCCCTGTGTCCCTCTGTCCCTCTGTCCCTCTGTCCCTCTCTGTGTCCCTCTGTCTGTCCCTGTTCCTCTGTCCCTTTGTCCGTCTGTCCCCCCTGTCTGTCCCTCTGTCCCTGTCCCTTTGTCCCTCTCTCTGTCCCTGTCTGTCCCCTGCTGTCCCTCTGTCTGTCCATGTGCCCCTGTCCCCCTGTCCTTCTGTCTGTCCCTCTGTGTCTGTCCCTCTGTCCATCCCTCTGTCCGTCTGTCCCTCTCTCCCTGTCTGTCCCTGTCCCCCTGTCCCTCTGTCCATCTGTCCGTCTGTCCCTCTCTCCCTATCTGTCTCTGTCCCCCTGTTCCCGTGTCCCTGTCCCTCTGTCTCTCTGTCTGTTCCTCTGTCCCCTCCTTGTCCCCCTGTCCCCCTGTCCGTCCGTCTGTCCCTCTGTCCCTCTGTCCCCTGCTCTCCCTCTGTCTGTCCCCGCGTCCCTCTGTCCCTCTGTCTGTGTGTCCTGGTCTGTCCCCGTCCCTGTCCATCCCTCTGTCCGTCTGTCCCTCTCTCCCTGTCTCTCTGTCCCCCTGTCTGTTCCCCTGCCCCTGTCCCCCTGTCCGTCCGTCTGTCCCTCTGTCCCCCTGTCCCCTGCTCTCCCTCTGTCTGTCCCCGTGTCCCTCTGTCCCTCTGTCTGTGTGTCCTTGTCTGTCCCCGTCCCTGTCCATCCCCCTGTCCATCCCCCTGTCCGTCCGTCTGTCCCTCTGTCCATCTGTCCCTCTCTCCCTCTCTCCCTGTCTGTCTCTGTCCCTCTGTCTGTTCCCCTGTCCCTGTCCCTCTGGCCCCTCCTTGTCCCTCTGTCCCCCTGTCCCCTGCTCTCCCTCTGTCTGTCTCTGTGTCCCTCTGTCCCTCCGTCTGTGTGTCCTTGTCTGTCCCCGTCCCTGTCCATCCCCCTGTCCATCTGTCCATCCCTCTGTCACCTCCTGTCCCTTCCTGTCCCCTTCTGTCTCTCTGTCCTCTCCTTGTCCCCCTGTCCGTCCCCCCTGTCCATCTGTCCATCCCCCTGTCCCCCTGTCCATCCCTCTGTCCCTCTCTCCCTCTCTCCCTCTCTGTCTCTGTCCCCCTGCCCGTTCCCCTGTCCCTGTCCCTCTGTCCCCTCCTGTCCCTGTCCCCCTGTCTGTCTGTCCATCCCCCTGTCCCTGTCCCTGTCCTTGTCCCTCTGTCCATCCCCCTGTCCCCCTGTCCATCCCCCTGTCCATCTGTCTGTCCATCCCTCTGTCCATCCCTCTGTCCCTCTCTCTGTCCCTCTCTCTGTCCCTCTGTCCGTCCCCTCCTTGTCCCCCTGTCCCCCTGTCTGTCTGTCCATCCCCCTGTCCCTGTCCCCCTGTCCCTCTCCCTGTCCCCCTGTCCGTCCGTCCGTCCCTCTGTCCATCCCCCTGTCCCCCTGTCCATCTGTCCGTCCCTCTGTCCCTCTGTCCATCCCCCTGTCCCTGTCCCCCTGTCCCTGTCCATCCCCCTGTCCGTCCCCCTGTCCATCCGTCTGTCCATCCCCCGTCCCTGTCCCTGTCCATCCCCCTGTCTGTCTGTCCCTGTCCCTGTCCCTGTCCCTGTCTGTCCGTCTGTCTGTCCCCAGCGGGTGCTGACGGCCGATTTCTGCGAGGGCTGCAAGATCACCAACGTCGAGGGGATCCGGGAGCTGGGCCTGGGGCTGCGCGACGTCAGTGCCGGGGGGGGGGGGGGGTCCTGGGGGGTCTTGGGAGGGATTTGGGGGGTCCTGGGGGTGTCCCTGGGGGATCCTGGGGGGGTCCTGGGTGGGATTTGGGGAGGTGCTGAGGTGGTCCTGGGGGGGTCCTGGGAGGTCTTGGGGGGGTCCTGGGTGGGATTTGGGGGGGGTCCTGGGAGGTCCTGGGAGGTCCTGGGAGGTCCTGGGGGGTTCTGGGGGTCCTGGGTGGGATTTGGGGGGGGTCCTGGGGGGTCCTGGGGGGGTTCTGGGGGGTCCTTGGGGGGATTTTGGGGGGGGATCCCTGAGGGTCTTGGGGGGGAGTTCTTAGGGGATCCTCCTCCAGGAGGAGTTTTGGGGTCCCTGACCCCCCCTGTGCCCCCCCAGACTGCAGAGAAGCTGATCCAGGGGTGTTCAGGGGATTTTTGGGGGGATTTTGGGGGATTTTGGGGTCCCTGCCCATCCCATCGCCCCATTGCTGATCCAGGGGGGTTTGGGGGATTTTTGGGGTGATTTTTGGGGTTTTTTGGGGTTTTTTGGGGTCCCTGACCCCCCCGTGCCCCATTGCTGAACCACAGCAGTTTAGGGGATTTTTGGGGTGTTTTTGGGGTGTTTTTGGGGTCCCTGAGCCCCCCCAGAACCTCAGAGAGCTGATCCAGGCGGATTTGGGGGATTTTGGGGGTGTTTTTGGGATTTTTGGGGGGATTTTTTGGGTTTTTTTGGGGGATTTTTGGGTCCCTGACCCTCCCTGTGCCCCCCCAGACGGCGGAGAAGCTGATCGGGGGGGGGGGGGAGGGGATTTTTTTGGGGTGATTTTGGGGGATTTTGGGGTCCCTGCCCATCCCTGTGCCCCATTGCTGATCCAGGGGGGATTTTTGGGGTGTTTTTGGGGGTTTTTGGGGTCCCTGAACCCCCCCATGTGCCCCCCCAGACGGCAGAGAAGCTGATCCAGGTGTTCGCTGAGCAGATTTTCTACACCGGCTTCATCCACGCCGACCCCCACCCCGGGAACGGTACCGGGGGGGGACCCCAAAATGGAGGGGGGGGGACCCCAAAAATGGGGGGGGATCCTAAAAATGGGGGGGAACCCCAAAAATGGGGTGGGGGGACCCCAAAAATGGGGGAGGAGATCCTAAAAATGGGGAGGGGGGAACCCCAAAAACGGGGGGGAGATCCTAAAAATGGGGAGGGGGGAAATCCCAAAAATGGGGGGGAAACCCCAAAAGTGGGGAGGGGGGCACCCCAAAACCGGGGGGTGGAACCCCAAAAATGGGGGGGGGGGGAAATCCCAAAAAACGGGGGGGGGAACCCCAAAAATGGGGGGGAGATCCTAAAAATGGGGAGGGGGGAAATCCTGAAACTGGGGAGGGGGGGAAATCCCAAAAATGGTGGGGAAATCCCAAAAGTGGGGAGGGGGGCACCCCAAAAATGGAGGGGAACCCCAAAAACGGGGGGGGATGACCCCAAAAATGGGGGGAAACCCCAAAACCGGGGGGAGGGGATCCCAAAACCGGGGATCCCCGCAAACCCGGGGAACCCCCAAACCCCCGGGGTACCCGCAAACCCCAGGGATCCCCCAAACCACAGGTGTCCCCCCCAAATTCGGGGGGCCCCCCAAACCCGGGGATCCCCCAAACCTGAGGGTGTCCCTAAACCCCGGGGTACCCCAAACCCGAGTGTCCCCCCCCAAACCACAGGGACCCCCCCCCAAACCCAGGGAACCCCCAAACTCGGGGATCCCCCAAACCTGGGGATCCCCCCAAACCCCAGGTGTCCCCCCCAAACCCCAGGGATCCCCCAAATCTCAGGGACCCCCCCAAACCCCAGGTGTCCCCCCAAACTCAGGGATCCCCCAAACCTGGAATCCCCCCAAAACCCCAGGGATCCCCCTAACCCCGGGGGTCCCCCAAACCCCCAGGGACGCCCCAAACCTCAGGATCCCCTCAAACCCCAGATCCCCCCAAACCCCAGATCCCCCAAACCCAGGGATCCCCCCAAATCCCAGAAATCCCCCAAACCCCGGGGATCCCCCAAAACTGGGAGTCCCCCCAAACTTGGAGAGAACCCCCAAACCCCAGGTGTCCCCCCAAATCCCCGGGTCCCCCCCAACCCCGGGGATCCCCCAAATCCCAAGGATCCCCAAATCTGGAGTTCCCCCCCAAACCCTGGGGTCCCCCCCAAACCGCAGATCCCCCCAAACCCCGGGGATCCCCCAAACCCCAGGTGTCCCCCCAAATCCCAGATACCCCAAATCCCCGGGGTCCCCCAAACCCTGGCACCCCCCAAACCCCAGATACCCCAAACCTCAAGGATCCCCCAAACCCAGGGATCCCCCAAACTCTGGGGATCCCCCAAACCCCAGGGATCCCCCAAACCCGGGGATCCCCCAAACCCCAGGTGTCCCCGCAAATCCCCGGGATCCCCCCAAACCCAAAGATCCCCCAAATCCCAGATCCCCCAAACCCCGGGGATCCCCCAAACCCCAGGTGTCCCCTCAAATCCCCAGGGACCCCCCCAAACCCAGGATCCCCCAAATCCCAAGGATCCCCCAAATCTGGACTTCCCCCCCCAAACCTGGGATCCCCCAAACCCCAGGTGTCCCCCAAACCCGGGATCCCCCAAATCCCAGGAACCCCCCAAATTCGGGGGTCCCCCAAACCCAGGGATCCCCCAAACCTGAGGGTCCCCCCAAACCCCAGGTGTCCCCCCCCAAATCCCCGGGATCCCCCAAACCCTGATGTTCCCCAAACCCCGGGGATCCCCCAAATCCCAGGGATCCCCAAATCTGGAGTTCCCCCCCAAACCCTGGGGTCCCCCCAAACCCCAGATCCCCCCAAAACCGGGGATCCCCCAAACCTCAGGATCCCTCAAACCCCAGGTGTCCCCCCAAATCCCAGGATTCCAAACTCGGGGACCCCCCCAAACCCTGGGGGTCTCTCCCAAATCCCAGGGATTCCCAAACCCAGAGATCTCCCAAACCCCAGGGATCCCCCAAACTCGGGGATCCCCCAAACCTCAGGATCCCTCAAACCCCAGACCCCCCAAACCCCAAGGACCCCCCCAAACTCCAGGTGTCCCCCCAAATCCCCGGGATCCCCCAAACCCCGGGACCCCCCCAAACCTCAGGATCCCCCAAACCCGAGTGTCCCCCCCCAAACCCCAGGGACCCCCCCAAACCCCAGGGATCCCCAAACCTGGGGATTCCCCCAAACCCGGGGAACCCCCAAACCCGGGATCCCCCAAAACCCCAGGTGTCCCCCCCCAAACCCGAGGATCCCCCAAATCCCAGGGATCCCCCCAAACCTTGGGATCCCCCAAACTCGGGGGTCCCCCAAACCCCAGGTGTCCCCCCAAACCCCAGAAATCCCCCAAACCCCGGGGATCCCCCAAAACCAGGAGTCCCCCCCAAACTCGGAATCTCCCAAACCTGAGGATCCCCCAATCCCGGGGATCCCCCCAAACCCCAGGGATCCCCCAAATCCTGGAGTTCCCCAAACCCAGGGATCCCCCAAACCTGGGATCCCCCAGACCCAGGGATCCCCCCAAACTCAGAAATCCCCCAAACCCCAGATCCCCCCAAACCCCAAGGACCCCCCAAACCCCAGGTGTCCCCCCCAAACCTTGGGTGTCCCCCCCAAACCCTTGAGACCCCCCAACCCCGGGGATCCCCCCCCAATTTCGGGCTCCCCGCTGTTTTTTGGGGGCAGTGCTGGTTCGCCGGGGGCCCCGACGGGAAAGCTCAGCTGGTGCTGCTGGACCACGGCCTGTACGAGAGCCTGAGCGAGAGGTGAGCGCCCCAAAAACGGCCAAGGGACCCCAAAAACACCCCCGGGGACCCCAAAAATGGCTCCGGGGATCCCAAAAACGGCTTTGGGGACCCCAAAAACACCCCCTGGGACCCCAAAAATGGCTTCAGGGACCCCAAAAACGGCTCCGGGGACCCCAAAAATGGCTCCGGGGACCCCAAAAACGGCTCCAGGGACCCCAAAAAATGGCTCCAGGGACCCCAAAAACGGCTCCGGGGACCCCAAAAACGGCTCCGGGGACCCCAAAAATGGCTCCGGGGACCCCAAAAACATCAGTGGGATCCCAAAAATACACCCGGGGACCCCAAAAACACCCCGGGGGACCCCAAAAACACCCCCAGGGACCCCAGAAACGGCACCGGGGACCCCAAACATGGCTCTGGGGACCCAAAAAATACTCCCGGGGACCCCAAAAATGGCCCCAGGGACCCCAAAAATGGCTCCAGGGACCCCAAAAATGGCCCCAGGGACCCCAAAAATACCCCTGAGGACCCCAAAAAACGGCTTCGGGGACCCCAAAAATGGCCCCAGGGACTCCAAAAATGGCTCCAGGGACCCCAAAAACGGCTCCGGGGACCCCAAAAACATCCCTGGGGACCCCAAAAACGGCCCCAGGGACCCCAGAAACTGCTTTGGGGACCCCATAAATACCCCCGGGGACCCCAAAAATGGCTCCGGGGACCCCAAAAATGGCCCCAGGGACCCCAAAAAACGGCTCCAGGGACCCCAAAAATGGCTCCGGGGACCCCAAAAATGGACCCAGGGACCCCAAAAACGGCCCCAGGGACCCCAAAAACGACTCCGGGGACCCCAGAAATGGCTCCGGGGACCCCAAAAACGGCTCCGGGGACCCCAAAAACACCCCCGGGGACCCCAAAAATGGCCCCAGGGGCCCCAAAAACGGCTCCGGGGACCCCAAAAACGGCCTCAGGGACCCCAAAAACACCCCCGGGGACCCCAAAAACGACTCCGGGGACCCCAAAAATGGCTCCGAGGACCCCAAAAATGGCTCCGGGGACCCCAAAAATGGCCCCAGGGACCCCAAAAACGGCTCCAGGGACCCCAAAAACGGCTCCGGGGACCCCAAAAATGGCTCCAGGGACCCCAGAAACGGCTCCAGGGACCCCAAAAATGGCTCTGGGGACCCCAAAAAATACCCCTGAGGACCCCAAAAATGGCTCCAGGGACCCCAAAACAGCCCGGGAACCCCAAATCTTGGGGGGAAATCCCAAAATTGAGGGGGAAATCCCAAAATTTGGGGGAAATCCCAAAATCTGGGGGGAGTCCCAAAATTGGAAGGGAAATCCCAAAATGAGGGGATCCCAAAAAAGGGGGGAATCCCCAAAAAAGAGGGGGATCCAAAAAAAAAAAAATCCCCTAAAAAGAAGAGGATCCCAAAAAAGGGGAATCCCCCCAAAAAAGGGGGGATCCCCAAAAAAAAGGGCGGGAATCCCCAAAAATATGGATCCCAAAAAAAGGGGGTCCCAAAAAAGGGGAAATCCCAAAAAAGGGGAAATCCCCAAAAAAGGGGAAATCCCAAAAAAGGGGAACTCCCAAAAAAGGGCGGAATCCCAAAAAAGGGCGGAATCCCAAAAAAGGGGGGAATCCCAAAAAAGGGGGGAATCCCCAAAAAAGGAGAGGATCCCAAAAAAGGGAGATTCCCAAAAAAGTAGGGGAAATCCCCAAAAAAGGGGGAAATCCCCAAAAAAGAGGAGAGGATCCCAAAAAAGTGGAAATCCCAAAAAAGGGGGGAATCCCCCCAAAAAATGAGGGGATCCCAAAAAAGGGGAAATCCCAAAAAGGGGGGAAATCCCCAAAAAGAGGAGAGGACCCCAAAAAAAGGGAAATCCCAAAAAAAGGGGGAGAAACCCCCCCAAAAATGAGGGGATCCTAAAATGGGGAATCCCCCCCAAAAAAGGGGAAATCCCAAAAAAGGGGGGAATCCCAAAAAAGGAGAGGATCCCAAAAAAGGGAGATTCCCAAAAAAGTAGGGGAAATCCCCAAAAAAGGGGGAAATCCCCAAAAAAGAGGAGAGGATCCCAAAAAAGTGGAAATCCCAAAAAAGGGGGGAATCCCCAGAAAACGAGGGGATCCCAAAATGGGGAATCCCCCCAAAAAACGGGAAATCCCAAAAAAGGGGGGAATCCCAAAAAAAGGGGAGATCCCAAAAGAGGGGGAAATCCCCCCAAAAAACAAGGGGATCCGAAAAAAGGGAGATTCCCAAAAAAAGGGGGAAATACCCAAAAAAGGAGAGGATCCCTAAAAAAGGGAAAATCCCAAAAAGGGGAAATCCCAAAAAAGGGGAAATCCCAAAAAAGGGAGGGATCCCAAAAAAGGGAGATTCCCAAAAAAGGGGGGAATCTCCCCAAAAATCAGGGGATCCCAAAAAAGGGGGATTCCCAAAAAAGGGGGGAAATCCCCAAAAAAGGGGAAACCCTCCAAAAAATGAAGGGATCCTAAAATGGGGAATCCCCCCAAAAAAGGGGAAATCCCAAAAAAGGGGGAAATCCCAAAAAAGGGGAAATCCCAAAAAAGGGGCGGAATCCCCAAAAAAGGAGAGGATCCCAAAAAAGGGGAAATCTAAAAAGGGGAAATCTCAAAAAAGGGGGGAATCCCAAAAAAAAGGGGGGGAAATCCCAAAAAGGGAGAGATCCCAAAAAAGGGGGATTCCCAAAAAAGGGGGGGAATCCCCAAAAAAGGAGAGGATCCCAAAAAAGGAGAAATCCCCAAAAAAGGGGGAATCCCCCCAAAAAACGAGAGGATCCCAAAAAAGGGGAAATCCCAAAAAGGAGGATTCCCAAAACAAAGGGGAGATCCCAAAAAAGGGGGGGGGGAAATCCCAAAAAAGGAGAGGACCCCAAAAAAGGGGAAATCCCAAAAAAGGGGGGAATCCCAAAAAAAAGGGGAGATCCCAAAAAAGGGGGAAACCCCCCAAAAAACGAGGGGATCCCAAAAAAGGGGAAACCTCCCCAAAAAAAAGGGAAAGACCCCAAAAAGGAGAAAGGGAAAAACCCCCAAAGATCAAAGACCGGGGATCCCCAGAATGGGGGGCGTGGTCCCCCACCCCCCGCCAAAAAAAGGGTGGGGTCACCAATTTTGGGGGAGGGTCCCCAAATTTTCGGGGGGGGCCCCAAATTTTGGGGGGGTCCCCAAATTGTGCCCCCCTCGGCGCCAGGGACCGGCTGTCGCTGTGCGGGCTCTGGAGGGCGATCGTGCTGCGGGACCGCGACGGCATGAGAGAGCGGGCGGCCGAACTCGGGGTGCACGGTGAGCGGGGGGACCCCAAAAACCCCCAAAACCCTAAAATTGGACCCCAAAAATGGGATCAGGGACCCCAAAAACCCCAAAAACCCCAAAATGGGACCCCAAACCCCAAAAACCCCAAAACGGGACCCCAAATCCTTGAGAGAGCGGGCGGCCGAGCTCGGGGTGCACAGTGAGTGGGGGGACCCCAAAAATCCCAAAATGTGACCCCAAAAATGGGATCAGGGACCCCAAAAACCCCAAAAACCCCAAAATCGGACCCCAAAAATGGGATCAGGGATCCCAGAAAACCCAAAACCCCAAAATCAGACCCCAAAACCTCCAAAATGGGACCCCAAATCCTTGAGGGAGAGGGCGGCTGAATTCGGGGTGCACAGTGAGCGAGGGGACCCCAAAAACACCCAAAACCACCCAAAAAAACCAAAATGGGACCCCAAAAATGGGATCAGGGACCCCAAAAACCCCAAAATCGGACCCCAGAAACCCCAAAATGTGACCCCAAAAACCCCAAAATGGGACCCCAAAAATGGGGGGAGGGACCCCAAAAACTCCAAATGGGACCCCAAAAATGGGGTCAGGGACCCCAAAAATCCCAAAATCAGACCCCAGAAACCCCAAAATGTGACCCCAAAAACCCCAAAATGGGACCCCAAAAATGGGGTCAGGGACCCCAAAAATCCCAAAATCAGACCCCAGAAACCCCAAAATGGGACTTTAAAAACCCAAAAAATCCCCAAATAGGACCCCAAAAATGGGCTGAGGGACCCCAAAACCCCAAAATCAGACCCCAAAAACCCCAAAATGGGACCCAAAAATAGGCTGAGGGACCCCAAAAACCCCAAAATCAGACCCCAAAAACCCCAAAATGGGACCCAAAAATAGGCTGAGGGACCCCAAAAACCCCAAATTGGGACCCCAAATCCTTGAGAGAGCGGGCGGCTGAACTCGGGGTGCACGGTGAGTGGGGGGACCCCAAAAACACCAAAAAACCCCAAATGGGACCCCAAAAATGAGGTGAGGCACCCCAAAAACCCCAAAAATCCCCAAATAGGACCCCAAAAATGGGATCAGGGACCCCAAAAACCCCAAAATCAGACCCCAAAAACCCCAAAATGGGACCCCAAAAATGGGATCAGGGACCCCAAAAACCCCAAAATCAGACCCCAAAAACCCCCAAAACCACAAAATCAGACACCAAAAACCTCAAAATGGGACCCCAAATCCTTGAGAGAGTGGGCGGCCGAACTCGGGGTGCACGGTGAGCGGGGGGACCCCAAAAACACCAAAAAACCCCAAAATGGGACCCCAAAAATGGGATCAGGGACCCCAAAAACCCCAGAAACCCCAAAATCGGACCCCAAAAACCCCAAAATGGGACCCCAAAAATGGGGGGAGGGACCCCCAAAACCCCAAAATGGGACCCCAAAATGGGGGGAGGGACCCCAAAAACCTCAAAATGTGACCCCAAAAACCCTAAAATGTCACCCCCAAAACCCCAAAATCAGACCCCAAAAACCCCCAAATGGGACCCCAAAAATGGGGGAAGGGACCCCAAAAATCCCAAAATGGGACCCCAAATCCTTGAGAGAGCGGGCGGCCAAACTCGGGGTGCACGGTGAGCGGGGGGACCCCAAAAACCCCAAAAAACCCCAAAATGGGACCCCAAAAATGGGATCAGGGACCCCAAAAACCCCCAAAACCCCAAAATCAGACCCCAAAAACCCCCAAATGGGACCCCAAAAATGGGCTGAGGGACCCCAAAAACCCCAAAAATGGGGGGAGGGACCCCAAAAACCCCAAAATGGGACCCCAAATCCTTGAGCGAGCGGGCGGCCGAGCTCGGGGTGCACGGTGAGCGGGGAGACCCCAAAAACACCAAAAACCCCCAAAAAACCCAAAATGGGACCCCAAAAAACCCCAAAATCCCCAAAATAGGACCCCAAAAATGGGCTGAGGGACCCCAAAACCCCCAAAATCAGACCCCAAGAACCCCAAAATGGGACCCCAAAAATGGGCTGAGAGACCCCAAAAACCCCACAACGGGACCCCAAAAACCCCAAAACCCCCAAAACTGGGGTGAGGGACCCCAAAAATGGGGCAGGAACCCCAAAATTGGGGGAGGGAACCCCAAAATTGGGGAGAGGAACCCAAAATGGGGAAGGGGACCCCAAAAATGAGGTGAGGGACCCCAAAAAATGGGGGAGGGGACCCCAAGTGCAGGTGTGGGCAGGTGAGGGGACCCCGGAGTTTGTGGTGTTGGGGGTGGGGGTGGGGGACCCCAAAATTCTTCCTGTCCCCACACCTGGGGTCACCTGGGGGTCACCTGGGGGTCACCTGGAAGTCACCTGGGGTCACCTAAGGGCACTTGAGGGTCACCTGGGGTTACCTGGGGTTATTTGGGAGTCACGTGGGGGTCACCTGGCGTTACCTGGGCTCACCTGGGGTTATTTGGGGATTCCCAGGGTTACCTGGGGGCTACCTGAGAGATACCTGGGGTTACCTGGAGGTCACCTGAGCGTCACCTGGGGGGCACCTGGGGGCACTTGAGGGTCACCTGGGGGTCACCTGGGGGGCACCTGGGGTCAGCTGGGGTGACCTGGGGGTTACCTGGGGTCACCTGGGGTTTACCTGGGGTCACCTGGGGGTCACCGGGGGTTACCTGGGGTTTACCTGGGGTTACCTGGGGGGCACCTGGGGTTACCTGGGGGTTCTGGGGTTACCTGGGGGTCACCTGAAGGTCACCTGGGGGTTCTGGGGTCACCTGGGATCACCTGGGGTCACCTAAGGGCACTTGAGGGTCACCTGGGGTTACCTGGGGGGCACCTGGGGTCACCTGGGGGAACCTGAGAGTCACCTGGAGGTCACCTGGGGGGTCGCCTGGGGTCACCTGGGGTTACCTGAGGGCTACCTGAGGTTATTTGGGGGTCACGTGGGGGTCACCTGGGGATTACCTCGGGGTCACCTGGGGTTACCTGGGGTCACCTGGGGTTATTTGGGGATTCCCAGGGTTACCTGGGGGCTACCTGAGAGATACCTGGGGTTACCTGGAGGTCACCTGGGGTTACCTGGGGTCACCGGGGGTTACCTGGGGTTACCTTGGAGTCACCTGGAGGTCGCCTGGGGTTACCTGGGGGTCACCTGGGGGTTCTGGGGTCACCTGGAGTTACCTGGGGGTCACCTGGGGTTACCTGAGGGTTCTGGGGTCACCTGGAGTTACCTGGAGGATCACCTGGGGGTTCTGGGCTTTACCTGGGGTTCTGGGGGTGACCTGGGGACTACCTGAGAGATACCTGGGGCTTACCTGGAGGTCACCTGGGGGGTCGCCTGGGGTCACCTGGGGGCTACCTGAGGTGATTTGGGGGTCACCTGGGGTTATTTGGGGGTCACGTGGGGGTCACCTGGAGTTATTTGGGGGTCACGTGGGGGTCACCTGGGGATTACCTCGGGGTCACCTGGGGTCACCTGGGGTTATTTGGGGATTCCCAGGCTTACCTGAGGGCTACCTGAGAGATACCTGGGGCTTACCTGGAGATCACCTGGGGCTCACCTGCGGTCACCTAAGGGCACTTGAGGGTCACCTGCGGTTACCTGGGGGGCACCTGGGGTTACCTGGGGGTTCTGGGGTCACCTGGGGGTCACCTGGGGGTCACCTGGGGGATTGCCTGGGGTCACCTGAGGGCTACCTGGGGTTATTTGGGGGTCACGTGGGGGTCACCTGGCGTTACCTGGAATCACATGGAGTTACTTGGGGATTCCCAGGGTTACCTGGGGGCTACCTGAGAGATACCTGGGGCTTACCTGGAGGTCACCTGGGGCTCACCTGGGGTCACCTAAGGGCACTTGAGGGTCACCTGGGGGTTCTGGGGTTACCTGGGGGCACCTGGGGTTACCTGGAGGTCACCTGGGGCTCACCTGGGGTCACCTAAGGGCACTTGAAGGTCACCTGGGGGTTACCTGGGGGCACCTGGGGTCACCTGGGGGTACCTGGGGTTACCTGGAGGTCACCTGGGGGGTCACCTGGGGTCACCTAAGGGCACTTGAGGGTCACCTGGGGGTCACCTGGGGTTACCTGGGGTTACCTGGGGTTACCTGGGGGGTCGCCTGGGGTCACCTGGGGTCACCTGGGGTTACCTGGAGGTCACCTGGGGTTACCTGGGGGTCACCTGGGGTTATTTGGGGATTCCCAGGGTTACCTGGGGGCTACCTGAGAGATACCTGGAACTTACCAGGAGGTCACCTGGGGGGCACCTGGGGTCACCTGGAGGTCACCTGGGGTCACCTAAGGGCACTTGAGGGTCACCTGGGGGTCACCTGAGAGTCACCTGGAGGTCACCTGGGGTCACCTGGGGTTACCTGAGGGCTACCTGGGGTTATTTGGGGGTCACCTGGGTTTATTTGGGAGTCATGTGGGGGTCACCTGGAGGTCACCTGGGGTCACCTGGGAGTCACCTGGGGTTACCTGGGGTCACCTGGAGTTACCTGGAGGTCACCTGGGGTCACCTGAGGGTTCTGGGGTCACCTGGACTTACCTGGAGGATCACCTGGGGGTTCTGGGCTTTACCTGGGGTTCTGGGGGTGACCTGGGGACTACCTGAGAGATACCTGGGGCTCACCTGGGGGTCACCTGGGTTTACCTGAGGCTCACCTGAGGCTCACCTGAGTCTCACCTGCTCCTCACCTTTCCCCCCCCCACAGATTACCTGCTCTTCTCCGAGATGCTGATGCAGCGCCCCCTAGGCCGGCTGTGGCGCCCACCTGGCGCTCACCTGAGCGGGGAGGCGGCGGGAAGAGCTCACCTGGGCGGCCCCGAGGGTCACCTGAGCGGGGAGGAGCGGGGTTACATGCAGGGCATGGCGGCGCAGCGCTTCCCGCAGGTGCTGCAGGTGCTGCGGGCGCTGCCCCGCCCCATGCTGCTGGTGTTCCGCAACATCAACACCGTCCGCAGCGTGCACGCCGCCCTGGGCGCACCTGCGGACAGGTACGGCCTCATGGCCCGCAGGTGAGTGTGTGAGTGTGTCATACAGGTGTGTCACAGGTGTGTGTGTGTGATACAGGTGTGTGTGTGATACAGGTGTGTGTGTGTGATACAGGTGTGTGTGTGTGTGATACAGGTGTGTGTGTGTGTGATACAGGTGTGTGTGTGATACAGGTGTGTGTGTGTGTGATACAGGTGTGTGTGTGTGATACAGGTGTGTGTGTGATACAGGTGTGTGTGTGTGATACAGGTGTGTGTGTGTGTGATACAGGTGTGTGTGTGATACAGGTGTGTGTGTGTGATACAGGTGTGTGTGTGTGTGATACAGGTGTGTGTGTGTGTGATACAGGTGTGTGTGTGATACAGGTGTGTGTGTGATACAGGTGTGTGTGTGTGTGATACAGGTGTGTGTGTGATACAGGTGTGTGTGATACAGGTGTGTGTGTGTGTGATACAGGTGTGTGTGTGTGATACAGGTGTGTGTGTGTGTGATACAGGTGTGTGTGTGTGTGATACAGGTGTGTGTGTGTGATACAGGTGTGTGTGTGTGTGATACAGGTGTGTGTGTGTGATACAGGTGTGTGTGTGATACAGGTGTGTGTGTGTGTGATACAGGTGTGTGTGTGATACAGGTGTGTGTGTGATACAGGTGTGTGTGTGTGATACAGGTGTGTGTGTGTGTGATACAGGTGTGTGTGTGATACAGGTGTGTGTGTGATACAGGTGTGTGTGTGTGTGATACAGGTGTGTGTGTGTGATACAGGTGTGTGTGTGTGTGATACAGGTGTGTGTGTGTGTGTGTGATACAGGTGTGTGTGTGATACAGGTGTGTGTGTGTGATACAGGTGTGTGTGTGATACAGGTGTGTGTGTGATACAGGTGTGTGTGTGATACAGGTGTGTGTGTGTGATACAGGTGTGTGTGTGTGATACAGGTGTGTGTGTGATACAGGTGTGTGTGTGTGTGATACAGGTGTGTGTGTGTGATACAGGTGTGTGTGTGTGATACAGGTGTGTGTGTGATACAGGTGTGTGTGTGTGATACAGGTGTGTGTGTGTGTGATACAGGTGTGTGTGTGTGATACAGGTGTGTGTGTGTGATACAGGTGTGTGTGTGATACAGGTGTGTGTGTGATACAGGTGTGTGTGTGTGATACAGGTGTGTGTGTGTGATACAGGTGTGTGTGTGATACAGGTGTGTGTGTGTGATACAGGTGTGTGTGTGTGATACAGGTGTGTGTGTGATACAGGTGTGTGTGTGTGTGATACAGGTGTGTGTGTGTGTGATACAGGTGTGTGTGTGTGATACAGGTGTGTGTGTGTGTGATACAGGTGTGTGTGTGTGTGATACAGGTGTGTGTGTGTGATACAGGTGTGTGTGTGATACAGGTGTGTGTGTGTGATACAGGTGTGTGTGTGATACAGGTGTGTGTGTGTGATACAGGTGTGTGTGTGTGTGATACAGGTGTGTGTGTGATACAGGCGTGTGTGTGTGTGATACAGGTGTGTGTGTGATACAGGTGTGTGTGTGTGATACAGGTGTGTGTGTGATACAGGTGTGTGTGTGTGATACAGGTGTGTGTGTGTGTGATACAGGTGTGTGTGTGTGATACAGGTGTGTGTGTGTGATACAGGTGTGTGTGTGATACAGGTGTGTGTGTGATACAGGTGTGTGTGTGTGATACAGGTGTGTGTGTGTGATACAGGTGTGTGTGTGTGTGATACAGGTGTGTGTGTGTGTGATACAGGTGTGTGTGTGATACAGGTGTGTGTGTGTGATACAGGTGTGTGTGTGTGATACAGGTGTGTGTGTGTGTGATACAGGTGTGTGTGTGTGTGATACAGGTGTGTGTGTGATACAGGTGTGTGTGTGATACAGGTGTGTGTGTGATACAGGTGTGTGTGTGTGATACAGGTGTGTGTGTGTGTGATACAGGTGTGTGTGTGTGTGATACAGGTGTGTGTGTGATACAGGTGTGTGTGTGTGATACAGGTGTGTGTGTGTGATACAGGTGTGTGTGTGTGTGATACAGGTGTGTGTGTGTGATACAGGTGTGTGTGTGTGATACAGGTGTGTGTGTGATACAGGTGTGTGTGTGTGTGATACAGGTGTGTGTGTGATACAGGTGTGTGTGTGTGATACAGGTGTGTGTGTGTGTGATACAGGTGTGTGTGAGATACAGGTGTGTGTGTGTGTGATACAGGTGTGTGTGTGTGATACAGGTGTGTGTGTGATTCAGGTGTGTGTGTGATACAGGTGTGTGTGTGTGATACAGGTGTGTGTGTGATACAGGTGTGTGTGTGTGTGATACAGGTGTGTGTGTGTGATACAGGTGTGTGTGTGATACAGGTGTGTGTGTGATACAGGTGTGTGTGTGTGTGATACAGGTGTGTGTGTGATACAGGTGTGTGTGTGTGTGATACAGGTGTGTGTGTGTGATACAGGTGTGTGTGTGTGAGATACAGGTGTGTGTGTGATACAGGTGTGTGTGTGATACAGGTGTGTGTGTGTGATACAGGTGTGTGTGTGTGATACAGGTGTGTGTGTGTGATACAGGTGTGTGTGTGTGAGATACAGGTGTGTGTGTGATACAGGTGTGTGTGTGATACAGGTGTGTGTGTGATACAGGTGTGTGTGTGTGATACAGGTGTGTGTGTGATACAGGTGTGTGCGTGATACAGGTGTGTGTGTGAGATACAGGTGTGTGTGTGTGATACAGGTGTGTGTGTGTGTGATACAGGTGTGTGTGTGTGATACAGGTGTGTGTGTGTGTGATACAGGTGTGTGTGTGATACAGGTGTGTGTGTGATACAGGTGTGTGTGTGATACAGGTGTGTGTGTGTGATACAGGTGTGTGTGTGATACAGGTGTGTGTGTGATACAGGTGTGTGTGTGTGTGATACAGGTGTGTGTGTGATACAGGTGTGTGTGTGATACAGGTGTGTGTGTGTGTGATACAGGTGTGTGTGTGTGATACAGGTGTGTGTGTGTGATACAGGTGTGTGTGTGATACAGGTGTGTGTGTGTGTGATACAGGTGTGTGTGTGTGATACAGGTGTGTGTGTGATACAGGTGTGTGTGTGATACAGGTGTGTGTGTGTGTGATACAGGTGTGTGTGTGATACAGGTGTGTGTGTGATACAGGTGTGTGTGTGTGATACAGGTGTGTGTGTGTGTGATACAGGTGTGTGTGTGTGATACAGGTGTGTGTGTGTGTGATACAGGTGTGTGTGTGTGTGATACAGGTGTGTGTGTGTGATACAGGTGTGTGTGTGTGATACAGGTGTGTGTGAGATACAGGTGTGTGTGTGATACAGGTGTGTGTGTGTGTGATACAGGTGTGTGTGTGTGATACAGGTGTGTGTGTGTGATACAGGTGTGTGTGATACAGGTGTGTGTGTGTGTGATACAGGTGTGTGTGTGATACAGGTGTGTGTGTGTGATACAGGTGTGTGTGTGTGATACAGGTGTGTGTGTGTGTGATACAGGTGTGTGTGTGTGTGATACAGGTGTGTGTGTGATACAGGTGTGTGTGTGTGATACAGGTGTGTGTGTGTGATACAGGTGTGTGTGAGATACAGGTGTGTGTGTGATACAGGTGTGTGTGTGTGTGATACAGGTGTGTGTGTGTGACACAGGTGTGTGTGTGTGTGATACAGGTGTGTGTGTGTGTGATACAGGTGTGTGTGTGTGATACAGGTGTGTGTGTGTGATACAGGTGTGTGTGATACAGGTGTGTGTGTGTGATACAGGTGTGTGTGTGATACAGGTGTGTGTGTGTGATACAGGTGTGTGTGTGTGTGATACAGGTGTGTGTGTGTGTGATACAGGTGTGTGTGTGTGATACAGGTGTGTGTGATACAGGTGTGTGTGTGTGTGATACAGGTGTGTGTGTGATACAGGTGTGTGTGTGTGATACAGGTGTGTGTGTGATACAGGTGTGTGTGTGTGATACAGGTGTGTGTGTGTGTGATACAGGTGTGTGTGTGTGATACAGGTGTGTGTGTGATACAGGTGTGTGTGTGATACAGGTGTGTGTGTGTGATACAGGTGTGTGTGTGTGTGATACAGGTGTGTGTGTGATACAGGTGTGTGTGTGATACAGGTGTGTGTGTGATACAGGTGTGTGTGTGTGATACAGGTGTGTGTGTGTGTGATACAGGTGTGTGTGTGTGATACAGGTGTGTGTGTGATACAGGTGTGTGTGTGTGATACAGGTGTGTGTGTGTGTGATACAGGTGTGTGTGTGTGATACAGGTGTGTGTGTGATACAGGTGTGTGTGTGATACAGGTGTGTGTGTGTGATACAGGTGTGTGTGTGTGATACCGGTGTGTGTGTGTGTGATACAGGTGCGTGTGTGTGTGATACAGGTGTGTGTGTGTGATACAGGTGTGTGTGTGATACAGGTGTGTGTGTGATACAGGTGTGTGTGTGTGTGATACAGGTGTGTGTGTGTGTGATACAAGTGTGTGTGTGTGTGATACAGGTGTGTGTGTGATACAGGTGTGTGTGTGTGTGATACAGATGTGTGTGTGTGATACAGGTGTGTGTGTGTGTGATACAGGTGTGTGTGTGTGATACAGGTGTGTGTGTGATACAGGTGTGTGTGTGTGATACAGGTGTGTGTGTGATACAGGTGTGTGTGTGATACAGGTGTGTGTGTGATACAGGTGTGTGTGTGTGTGATACAGGTGTGTGTGTGATACAGGTGTGTGTGTGTGATACAGGTGTGTGTGTGATACAGGTGTGTGTGTGTGATACAGGTGTGTGTGTGTGTGATACAGGTGTGTGTGTGTGATACAGGTGTGTGTGTGATACAGGTGTGTGTGTGATACAGGTGTGTGTGTGTGATACAGGTGTGTGTGTGTGTGATACAGGTGTGTGTGTGATACAGGTGTGTGTGTGATACAGGTGTGTGTGTGTGTGATACAGGTGTGTGTGTGTGTGATACAGGTGTGTGTGTGTGATACAGGTGTGTGTGTGATACAGGTGTGTGTGTGTGTGATACAGGTGTGTGTGTGATACAGGTGTGTGTGTGTGATACAGGTGTGTGTGTGATACAGGTGTGTGTGTGATACAGGTGTGTGTGTGATACAGGTGTGTGTGTGTGATACAGGTGTGTGTGTGTGTGATACAGGTGTGTGTGTGATACAGGTGTGTGTGTGTGTGATACAGGTGTGTGTGTGATACAGGTGTGTGTGTGTGATACAGGTGTGTGTGTGATACAGGTGTGTGTGTGTGTGATACAGGTGTGTGTGTGATACAGGTGTGTGTGTGTGATACAGGTGTGTGTGTGTGTGATACAGGTGTGTGTGTGTGATACAGGTGTGTGTGTGTGTGATACAGGTGTGTGTGTGATACAGGTGTGTGTGTGTGATACAGGTGTGTGTGTGATACAGGTGTGTGTGTGTGTGATACAGGTGTGTGTGTGATACAGGTGTGTGTGTGTGATACAGGTGTGTGTGTGTGTGATACAGGTGTGTGTGTGTGATACAGGTGTGTGTGTGAGATACAGGTGTGTGTGTGATACAGGTGTGTGTGTGTGTGATACAGGTGTGTGTGTGTGTGATACAGGTGTGTGTGTGTGATACAGGTGTGTGTGTGATACAGGTGTGTGTGTGATACAGGTGTGTGTGTGTGATACAGGTGTGTGTGTGTGTGATACAGGTGTGTGTGTGATACAGGTGTGTGTGTGTGTGATACAGGTGTGTGTGTGTGTGTGATACAGGTGTGTGTGTGATACAGGTGTGTGTGTGTGTGATACAGGTGTGTGTGTGTGATACAGGTGTGTGTGTGATACAGGTGTGTGTGTGTGTGATACAGGTGTGTGTGTGTGTGATACAGGTGTGTGTGTGATACAGGTGTGTGTGTGTGTGATACAGGTGTGTGTGTGATACAGGTGTGTGTGTGATACAGGTGTGTGTGTGTGTGATACAGGTGTGTGTGTGATACAGGTGTGTGTGTGTGTGATACAGGTGTGTGTGTGATACAGGTGTGTGTGTGTGATACAGGTGTGTGTGTGTGTGATACAGGTGTGTGTGTGTGATACAGGTGTGTGTGTGAGATACAGGTGTGTGTGTGATACAGGTGTGTGTGTGTGTGATACAGGTGTGTGTGTGTGTGATACAGGTGTGTGTGTGTGATACAGGTGTGTGTGTGATACAGGTGTGTGTGTGATACAGGTGTGTGTGTGTGATACAGGTGTGTGTGTGTGTGATACAGGTGTGTGTGTGATACAGGTGTGTGTGTGTGTGATACAGGTGTGTGTGTGTGTGTGATACAGGTGTGTGTGTGATACAGGTGTGTGTGTGTGTGATACAGGTGTGTGTGTGTGATACAGGTGTGTGTGTGATACAGGTGTGTGTGTGTGTGATACAGGTGTGTGTGTGATACAGGTGTGTGTGTGTGTGATACAGGTGTGTGTGTGATACAGGTGTGTGTGTGTGTGATACAGGTGTGTGTGTGATACAGGTGTGTGTGTGTGTGATACAGGTGTGTGTGTGTGATACAGGTGTGTGTGTGTGATACAGGTGTGTGTGTGCTACAGGTGTGTGTGTGTGTGATACAGGTGTGTGTGTGTGTGATACAGGTGTGTGTGTGTGATACAGGTGTGTGTGTGTATGATACAGGTGTGTGTGTGATACAGGTGTGTGTGTGTGATACAGGTGTGTGTGTGATACAGGTGTGTGTGTGTGATACAGGTGTGTGTGTGATACAGGTGTGTGTGTGATACAGGTGTGTTTGTGTGATACAGGTGTGTGTGTGTGATACAGGTGTGTGTGTGTGTGATACAGGTGTGTGTGTGTGTGATACAGGTGTGAGTGTGTGTGATACAGGTGTGTGTGTGATACAGGTGTGTGTGTGTGTGATACAGGTGTGTGTGTGTGTGATACAGGTGTGTGTGTGTGTGATACAGGTGTGTGTGTGTGTGATACAGGTGTGTGTGTGATACAGGTGTGTGTGTGTGATACAGGTGTGTGTGTGATACAGGTGTGTGTGTGATACAGGTGTGTGTGTGTGATACAGGTGTGTGTGTGATACAGGTGTGTGTGTGATACAGGTGTGTGTGTGTGTGATACAGGTGTGTGTGTGTGTGACACAGGTGTGTGTGTGTGTGATACAGGTGTGTGTGTGTGTGATACAGGTGTGTGTGTGATACAGGTGTGTGTGTGTGTGACACAGGTGTGTGTGTGTGTGATACAGGTGTGTGTGAGATACAGGTGTGTGTGTGTGATACAGGTGTGTGTGTGTGTGATACAGGTGTGTGTGTGTGTGATACAGGTGTGTGTGTGTGATACAGGTGTGTGTGTGATACAGGTGTGTGTGTGTGTGATACAGGTGTGTGTGAGATACAGGTGTGTGTGTGTGTGATACAGGTGTGTGTGTGTGTGATACAGGTGTGTGTGTGATACAGGTGTGTGTGTGATACAGGTGTGAGTGTGATACAGGTGTGTGTGTGTGATACAGGTGTGTGTGTGATACAGGTGTGTGTGTGATACAGGTGTGAGTGTGTGATACAGGTGTGTGTGTGATACAGGTGTGTGTGTGATACAGGTGTGTGTGTGTGATACAGGTGTGTGTGTGATACAGGTGTGTGTGTGTGTGATACAGGTGTGTGTGTGTCATACAGGTGTGTGTGTGATACAGGTGTGTGTGTGTGAGATACAGGTGTGTGTGTGTGATACAGGTGTGTGTGTGTGATACAGGTGTGTGTGTGATACAGGTGTGTGTGTGTGATACAGGTGTGTGTGTGTGTGATACAGGTGTGTGTGTGTGATACAGGTGTGTGTGTGTGTGATACAGGTGTGTGTGTGATACAGGTGTGTGTGTGATACAGGTGTGTGTGTGTGATACAGGTGTGTGTGTGTGTGATACAGGTGTGTGTGTGTGATACAGGTGTGTGTGTGATACAGGTGTGTGTGTGATACAGGTGTGTGTGTGTGATACAGGTGTGTGTGTGTGTGATACAGGTGTGTGTGTGATACAGGTGTGTGTGTGATACAGGTGTGTGTGTGATACAGGTGTGTGTGTGTGATACAGGTGTGTGTGTGTGTGATACAGGTGTGTGTGTGTGATACAGGTGTGTGTGTGATACAGGTGTGTGTGTGTGATACAGGTGTGTGTGTGTGTGATACAGGTGTGTGTGTGTGATACAGGTGTGTGTGTGATACAGGTGTGTGTGTGATACAGGTGTGTGTGTGTGATACAGGTGTGTGTGTGTGTGATACAGGTGTGTGTGTGTGATACAGGTGTGTGTGTGATACAGGTGTGTGTGTGATACAGGTGTGTGTGTGTGTGATACAGGTGTGTGTGTGTGATACAGGTGTGTGTGTGATACAGGTGTGTGTGTGATACAGGTGTGTGTGTGTGATACAGGTGTGTGTGTGTGTGATACAGGTGTGTGTGTGTGATACAGGTGTGTGTGTGATACAGGTGTGTGTGTGATACAGGTGTGTGTGTGTGTGATACAGGTGTGTGTGTGTGTGATACAGGTGTGTGTGTGATACAGGTGTGTGTGTGTGTGATACCGGTGTGTGTGTGTGTGATACAGGTGCGTGTGTGATACAGGTGTGTGTGTGTGATACAGGTGTGTGTGTGATACAGGTGTGTGTGTGATACAGGTGTGTGTGTGTGTGATACAGGTGTGTGTGTGTGTGATACAAGTGTGTGTGTGTGTGATACAGGTGTGTGTGTGATACAGGTGTGTGTGTGTGTGATACAGATGTGTGTGTGTGATACAGGTGTGTGTGTGTGTGATACAGGTGTGTGTGTGTGATACAGGTGTGTGTGTGATACAGGTGTGTGTGTGTGATACAGGTGTGTGTGTGATACAGGTGTGTGTGTGATACAGGTGTGTGTGTGTGTGATACAGGTGTGTGTGTGATACAGGTGTGTGTGTGTGATACAGGTGTGTGTGTGATACAGGTGTGTGTGTGATACAGGTGTGTGTGTGTGTGATACAGGTGTGTGTGTGTGTGATACAAGTGTGTGTGTGTGTGATACAGGTGTGTGTGTGATACAGGTGTGTGTGTGTGTGATACAGATGTGTGTGTGTGATACAGGTGTGTGTGTGTGTGATACAGGTGTGTGTGTGTGATACAGGTGTGTGTGTGATACAGGTGTGTGTGTGTGATACAGGTGTGTGTGTGATACAGGTGTGTGTGTGATACAGGTGTGTGTGTGTGTGATACAGGTGTGTGTGTGATACATGTGTGTGTGTGTGATACAGGTGTGTGTGTGATACAGGTGTGTGTGTGTGTGATACAGGTGTGTGTGTGATACAGGTGTGTGTGTGTGATACAGGTGTGTGTGTGATACAGGTGTGTGTGTGTGATACAGGTGTGTGTGTGTGTGATACAGGTGTGTGTGTGTGATACAGGTGTGTGTGTGATACAGGTGTGTGTGTGATACAGGTGTGTGTGTGTGATACAGGTGTGTGTGTGTGTGATACAGGTGTGTGTGTGATACAGGTGTGTGTGTGATACAGGTGTGTGTGTGTGATACAGGTGTGTGTGTGATACAGGTGTGTGTGTGTGTGATACAGGTGTGTGTGTGTGATACAGGTGTGTGTGTGATACAGGTGTGTGTGTGTGTGATACAGGTGTGTGTGTGTGATACAGGTGTGTGTGTGTGTGATACAGGTGTGTGTGTGATACAGGTGTGTGTGTGTGATACAGGTGTGTGTGTGATACAGGTGTGTGTGTGATACAGGTGTGTGTGTGTGTGATACAGGTGCGTGTGTGTGTGATACAGGTGTGTGTGTGATACAGGTGTGTGTGTGTGATACAGGTGTGTGTGTGTGTGATACAAGTGTGTGTGTGTGTGATACAGGTGTGTGTGTGATACAGGTGTGTGTGTGTGTGATACAGATGTGTGTGTGTGATACAGGTGTGTGTGTGTGTGATACAGGTGTGTGTGTGTGATACAGGTGTGTGTGTGATACAGGTGTGTGTGTGTGATACAGGTGTGTGTGTGATACAGGTGTGTGTGTGATACAGGTGTGTGTGTGTGTGATACAGGTGTGTGTGTGATACAGGTGTGTGTGTGTGATACAGGTGTGTGTGTGATACAGGTGTGTGTGTGTGTGATACAGGTGTGTGTGTGATACAGGTGTGTGTGTGTGATACAGGTGTGTGTGTGTGTGATACAGGTGTGTGTGTGTGATACAGGTGTGTGTGTGTGTGATACAGGTGTGTGTGTGATACAGGTGTGTGTGTGTGATACAGGTGTGTGTGTGTGTGATACAGGTGTGTGTGTGATACAGGTGTGTGTGTGTGATACAGGTGTGTGTGTGATACAGGTGTGTGTGTGTGATACAGGTGTGTGTGTGTGATACAGGTGTGTGTGTGATACAGGTGTGTGTGTGTGTGATACAGGTGTGTGTGTGATACAGGTGTGTGTGTGTGTGATACAGGTGTGTGTGTGATACAGGTGTGTGTGTGATACAGGTGTGTGTGTGTGTGATACAGGTGTGTGTGTGTGTGATACAGGTGTGTGTGTGTGATACAGGTGTGTGTGTGATACAGGTGTGTGTGTGTGTGATACAGGTGTGTGTGTGATACAGGTGTGTGTGTGTGATACAGGTGTGTGTGTGATACAGGTGTGTGTGTGATACAGGTGTGTGTGTGATACAGGTGTGTGTGTGTGATACAGGTGTGTGTGTGTGTGATACAGGTGTGTGTGTGATACAGGTGTGTGTGTGTGTGATACAGGTGTGTGTGTGATACAGGTGTGTGTGTGTGATACAGGTGTGTGTGTGATACAGGTGTGTGTGTGTGTGATACAGGTGTGTGTGTGATACAGGTGTGTGTGTGTGATACAGGTGTGTGTGTGTGTGATACAGGTGTGTGTGTGTGATACAGGTGTGTGTGTGTGTGATACAGGTGTGTGTGTGATACAGGTGTGTGTGTGTGATACAGGTGTGTGTGTGATACAGGTGTGTGTGTGTGTGATACAGGTGTGTGTGTGATACAGGTGTGTGTGTGTGATACAGGTGTGTGTGTGTGTGATACAGGTGTGTGTGTGTGATACAGGTGTGTGTGTGAGATACAGGTGTGTGTGTGATACAGGTGTGTGTGTGTGTGATACAGGTGTGTGTGTGTGTGATACAGGTGTGTGTGTGTGATACAGGTGTGTGTGTGATACAGGTGTGTGTGTGATACAGGTGTGTGTGTGTGATACAGGTGTGTGTGTGTGTGATACAGGTGTGTGTGTGATACAGGTGTGTGTGTGTGTGATACAGGTGTGTGTGTGTGTGTGATACAGGTGTGTGTGTGATACAGGTGTGTGTGTGTGTGATACAGGTGTGTGTGTGTGATACAGGTGTGTGTGTGATACAGGTGTGTGTGTGTGTGATACAGGTGTGTGTGTGTGTGATACAGGTGTGTGTGTGATACAGGTGTGTGTGTGTGTGATACAGGTGTGTGTGTGATACAGGTGTGTGTGTGATACAGGTGTGTGTGTGTGTGATACAGGTGTGTGTGTGATACAGGTGTGTGTGTGTGTGATACAGGTGTGTGTGTGATACAGGTGTGTGTGTGTGATACAGGTGTGTGTGTGTGTGATACAGGTGTGTGTGTGTGATACAGGTGTGTGTGTGAGATACAGGTGTGTGTGTGATACAGGTGTGTGTGTGTGTGATACAGGTGTGTGTGTGTGTGATACAGGTGTGTGTGTGTGATACAGGTGTGTGTGTGATACAGGTGTGTGTGTGATACAGGTGTGTGTGTGTGATACAGGTGTGTGTGTGTGTGATACAGGTGTGTGTGTGATACAGGTGTGTGTGTGTGTGATACAGGTGTGTGTGTGTGTGATACAGGTGTGTGTGTGATACAGGTGTGTGTGTGTGTGATACAGGTGTGTGTGTGTGATACAGGTGTGTGTGTGATACAGGTGTGTGTGTGTGTGATACAGGTGTGTGTGTGATACAGGTGTGTGTGTGTGTGATACAGGTGTGTGTGTGATACAGGTGTGTGTGTGTGTGATACAGGTGTGTGTGTGTGTGATACAGGTGTGTGTGTGTGATACAGGTGTGTGTGTGATACAGGTGTGTGTGTGTGTGATACAGGTGTGTGTGTGATACAGGTGTGTGTGTGTGTGATACAGGTGTGTGTGTGTGATACAGGTGTGTGTGTGTGATACAGGTGTGTGTGTGCTACAGGTGTGTGTGTGTGTGATACAGGTGTGTGTGTGTGTGATACAGGTGTGTGTGTGTGATACAGGTGTGTGTGTGTATGATACAGGTGTGTGTGTGATACAGGTGTGTGTGTGTGATACAGGTGTGTGTGTGATACAGGTGTGTGTGTGTGATACAGGTGTGTGTGTGATACAGGTGTGTGTGTGATACAGGTGTGTTTGTGTGATACAGGTGTGTGTGTGTGATACAGGTGTGTGTGTGTGTGATACAGGTGTGTGTGTGTGTGATACAGGTGTGAGTGTGTGTGATACAGGTGTGTGTGTGATACAGGTGTGTGTGTGTGATACAGGTGTGTGTGTGTGTGATACAGGTGTGTGTGTGATACAGGTGTGTGTGTGTGATACAGGTGTGTGTGTGATACAGGTGTGTGTGTGATACAGGTGTGTGTGTGTGATACAGGTGTGTGTGGTGATACAGGTGTGTGTGTGATACAGGTGTGTGTGTGTGTGATACAGGTGTGTGTGTGTGTGACACAGGTGTGTGTGTGTGTGATACAGGTGTGTGTGTGTGTGATACAGGTGTGTGTGTGATACAGGTGTGTGTGTGTGTGACACAGGTGTGTGTGTGTGTGATACAGGTGTGTGTGAGATACAGGTGTGTGTGTGTGATACAGGTGTGTGTGTGTGTGATACAGGTGTGTGTGTGTGTGATACAGGTGTGTGTGTGTGATACAGGTGTGTGTGTGATACAGGTGTGTGTGTGTGTGATACAGGTGTGTGTGAGATACAGGTGTGTGTGTGTGTGATACAGGTGTGTGTGTGTGTGATACAGGTGTGTGTGTGATACAGGTGTGTGTGTGATACAGGTGTGAGTGTGATACAGGTGTGTGTGTGTGATACAGGTGTGTGTGTGATACAGGTGTGTGTGTGATACAGGTGTGAGTGTGTGATACAGGTGTGTGTGTGATACAGGTGTGTGTGTGATACAGGTGTGTGTGTGTGATACAGGTGTGTGTGTGATACAGGTGTGTGTGTGTGTGATACAGGTGTGTGTGTGTCATACAGGTGTGTGTGTGATACAGGTGTGTGTGTGTGAGATACAGGTGTGTGTGTGTGATACAGGTGTGTGTGTGTGATACAGGTGTGTGTGTGATACAGGTGTGTGTGTGTGATACAGGTGTGTGTGTGTGTGATACAGGTGTGTGTGTGTGATACAGGTGTGTGTGTGTGTGATACAGGTGTGTGTGTGATACAGGTGTGTGTGTGATACAGGTGTGTGTGTGTGATACAGGTGTGTGTGTGTGTGATACAGGTGTGTGTGTGATACAGGTGTGTGTGTGATACAGGTGTGTGTGTGTGATACAGGTGTGTGTGTGTGTGATACAGGTGTGTGTGTGATACAGGTGTGTGTGTGATACAGGTGTGTGTGTGATACAGGTGTGTGTGTGTGATACAGGTGTGTGTGTGTGTGATACAGGTGTGTGTGTGTGATACAGGTGTGTGTGTGATACAGGTGTGTGTGTGTGATACAGGTGTGTGTGTGTGTGATACAGGTGTGTGTGTGTGATACAGGTGTGTGTGTGATACAGGTGTGTGTGTGATACAGGTGTGTGTGTGTGATACAGGTGTGTGTGTGTGTGATACAGGTGTGTGTGTGTGATACAGGTGTGTGTGTGATACAGGTGTGTGTGTGATACAGGTGTGTGTGTGTGTGATACAGGTGTGTGTGTGTGATACAGGTGTGTGTGTGATACAGGTGTGTGTGTGATACAGGTGTGTGTGTGTGATACAGGTGTGTGTGTGTGTGATACAGGTGTGTGTGTGTGATACAGGTGTGTGTGTGATACAGGTGTGTGTGTGATACAGGTGTGTGTGTGTGTGATACAGGTGTGTGTGTGTGTGATACAGGTGTGTGTGTGATACAGGTGTGTGTGTGTGATACAGGTGTGTGTGTGTGTGATACCGGTGTGTGTGTGTGTGATACAGGTGCGTGTGTGATACAGGTGTGTGTGTGTGATACAGGTGTGTGTGTGATACAGGTGTGTGTGTGATACAGGTGTGTGTGTGTGTGATACAGGTGTGTGTGTGTGTGATACAAGTGTGTGTGTGTGTGATACAGGTGTGTGTGTGATACAGGTGTGTGTGTGTGTGATACAGATGTGTGTGTGTGATACAGGTGTGTGTGTGTGTGATACAGGTGTGTGTGTGTGATACAGGTGTGTGTGTGATACAGGTGTGTGTGTGATACAGGTGTGTGTGTGATACAGGTGTGTGTGTGTGTGATACAGGTGTGTGTGTGATACAGGTGTGTGTGTGTGATACAGGTGTGTGTGTGATACAGGTGTGTGTGTGATACAGGTGTGTGTGTGTGTGATACAGGTGTGTGTGTGTGTGATACAAGTGTGTGTGTGTGTGATACAGGTGTGTGTGTGATACAGGTGTGTGTGTGTGTGATACAGATGTGTGTGTGTGATACAGGTGTGTGTGTGTGATACAGGTGTGTGTGTGTGATACAGGTGTGTGTGTGATACAGGTGTGTGTGTGTGATACAGGTGTGTGTGTGATACAGGTGTGTGTGTGATACAGGTGTGTGTGTGTGTGATACAGGTGTGTGTGTGATACAGGTGTGTGTGTGTGATACAGGTGTGTGTGTGATACAGGTGTGTGTGTGTGTGATACAGGTGTGTGTGTGATACAGGTGTGTGTGTGTGATACAGGTGTGTGTGTGATACAGGTGTGTGTGTGTGATACAGGTGTGTGTGTGTGTGATACAGGTGTGTGTGTGTGATACAGGTGTGTGTGTGATACAGGTGTGTGTGTGATACAGGTGTGTGTGTGTGATACAGGTGTGTGTGTGTGTGATACAGGTGTGTGTGTGATACAGGTGTGTGTGTGATACAGGTGTGTGTGTGTGATACAGGTGTGTGTGTGTGTGATACAGGTGTGTGTGTGATACAGGTGTGTGTGTGATACAGGTGTGTGTGTGTGTGATACAGGTGCGTGTGTGTGTGATACAGGTGTGTGTGTGATACAGGTGTGTGTGTGTGATACAGGTGTGTGTGTGATACAGGTGTGTGTGTGATACAGGTGTGTGTGTGTGATACAGGTGTGTGTGTGTGTGATACCGGTGTGTGTGTGTGTGATACAGGTGCGTGTGTGTGTGATACAGGTGTGTGTGTGTGATACAGGTGTGTGTGTGATACAGGTGTGTGTGTGATACAGGTGTGTGTGTGTGTGATACAGGTGTGTGTGTGTGTGATACAAGTGTGTGTGTGTGTGATACAGGTGTGTGTGTGATACAGGTGTGTGTGTGTGTGATACAGGTGTGTGTGTGTGATACAGGTGTGTGTGTGATACAGGTGTGTGTGTGTGATACAGGTGTGTGTGTGATACAGGTGTGTGTGTGATACAGGTGTGTGTGTGTGAGATACAGGTGTGTGTGTGTGATACAGGTGTGTGTGTGTGATACAGGTGTGTGTGTGATACAGGTGTGTGTGTGTGATACAGGTGTGTGTGTGTGTGATACAGGTGTGTGTGTGTGATACAGGTGTGTGTGTGTGTGATACAGGTGTGTGTGTGATACAGGTGTGTGTGTGATACAGGTGTGTGTGTGTGATACAGGTGTGTGTGTGTGTGATACAGGTGTGTGTGTGATACAGGTGTGTGTGTGATACAGGTGTGTGTGTGTGATACAGGTGTGTGTGTGTGTGATACAGGTGTGTGTGTGATACAGGTGTGTGTGTGATACAGGTGTGTGTGTGATACAGGTGTGTGTGTGTGATACAGGTGTGTGTGTGTGTGATACAGGTGTGTGTGTGTGATACAGGTGTGTGTGTGATACAGGTGTGTGTGTGTGATACAGGTGTGTGTGTGTGTGATACAGGTGTGTGTGTGTGATACAGGTGTGTGTGTGATACAGGTGTGTGTGTGATACAGGTGTGTGTGTGTGATACAGGTGTGTGTGTGTGTGATACAGGTGTGTGTGTGTGATACAGGTGTGTGTGTGATACAGGTGTGTGTGTGATACAGGTGTGTGTGTGTGTGATACAGGTGTGTGTGTGTGATACAGGTGTGTGTGTGATACAGGTGTGTGTGTGATACAGGTGTGTGTGTGTGATACAGGTGTGTGTGTGTGTGATACAGGTGTGTGTGTGTGATACAGGTGTGTGTGTGATACAGGTGTGTGTGTGATACAGGTGTGTGTGTGTGTGATACAGGTGTGTGTGTGTGATACAGGTGTGTGTGTGATACAGGTGTGTGTGTGTGATACCGGTGTGTGTGTGTGTGATACAGGTGCGTGTGTGATACAGGTGTGTGTGTGTGATACAGGTGTGTGTGTGATACAGGTGTGTGTGTGATACAGGTGTGTGTGTGTGATACAGGTGTGTGTGTGTGTGATACAAGTGTGTGTGTGTGTGATACAGGTGTGTGTGTGATACAGGTGTGTGTGTGTGTGATACAGATGTGTGTGTGTGATACAGGTGTGTGTGTGTGTGATACAGGTGTGTGTGTGTGATACAGGTGTGTGTGTGTGTGATACAGGTGTGTGTGTGTGATACAGGTGTGTGTGTGATACAGGTGTGTGTGTGATACAGGTGTGTGTGTGTGTGATACAGGTGTGTGTGTGTGATACAGGTGTGTGTGTGTGATACAGGTGTGTGTGTGATACAGGTGTGTGTGTGATACAGGTGTGTGTGTGTGTGATACAAGTGTGTGTGTGTGTGATACAGGTGTGTGTGTGATACAGGTGTGTGTGTGTGTGATACAGATGTGTGTGTGTGATACAGGTGTGTGTGTGTGTGATACAGGTGTGTGTGTGTGATACAGGTGTGTGTGTGATACAGGTGTGTGTGTGTGATACAGGTGTGTGTGTGATACAGGTGTGTGTGTGCGATACAGGTGTGTGTGTGTGATACAGGTGTGTGTGTGTGATACAGGTGTGTGTGTGTGTGTGATACAGGTGTGTGTGTGATACAGGTGTGTGTGTGTGTGATACAGGTGTGTGTGTGATACAGGTGTGTGTGTGTGATACAGGTGTGTGTGTGATACAGGTGTGTGTGTGTGATACAGGTGTGTGTGTGTGTGATACAGGTGTGTGTGTGTGATACAGGTGTGTGTGTGATACAGGTGTGTGTGTGATACAGGTGTGTGTGTGATACAGGTGTGTGTGTGTGTGATACAGGTGTGTGTGTGATACAGGTGTGTGTGTGATACAGGTGTGTGTGTGTGATACAGGTGTGTGTGTGTGTGATACAGGTGTGTGTGTGATACAGGTGTGTGTGTGATACAGGTGTGTGTGTGTGATACAGGTGTGTGTGTGTGTGATACAGGTGTGTGTGTGTGATACAGGTGTGTGTGTGATACAGGTGTGTGTGTGATACAGGTGTGTGTGTGTGTGATACAGGTGTGTGTGTGTGTGATACAAGTGTGTGTGTGTGTGATACAGGTGTGTGTGTGATACAGGTGTGTGTGTGTGTGATACAGGTGTGTGTGTGTGATACAGGTGTGTGTGTGATACAGGTGTGTGTGTGTGATACAGGTGTGTGTGTGATACAGGTGTGTGTGTGATACAGGTGTGTGTGTGTGATACAGGTGTGTGTGTGTGTGATACAGGTGTGTGTGTGATACAGGTGTGTGTGTGTGTGATACAGGTGTGTGTGTGATACAGGTGTGTGTGTGTGTGATACAGGTGTGTGTGTGATACAGGTGTGTGTGTGCTACAGGTGTGTGTGTGTGTGATACAGGTGTGTGTGTGTGTGATACAGGTGTGTGTGTGTGATACAGGTGTGTGTGTGATACAGGTGTGTGTGTGATACAGGTGTGTGTGTGTGATACAGGTGTGTGTGTGTGTGCTACAGGTGTGTGTGTGTGTGATACAGGTGTGTGTGTGTGATACAGGTGTGTGTGTGTGTGATACAGGTGTGTGTGTGATACAGGTGTGTGTGTGATACAGGTGTGTGTGTGTGTGATACAGGTGTGTGTGTGATACAGGTGTGTGTGTGTGTGATACAGGTGTGTGTGTGTGATACAGGTGTGTGTGTGTGTGATACAGGTGTGTGTGTGTGATACAGGTGTGTGTGTGATACAGGTGTGTGTGTGATACAGGTGTGTGTGTGTGATACAGGTGTGTGTGTGTGTGATACAGGTGTGTGTGTGTGTGATACAGGTGTGTGTGTGTGTGATACAGGTGTGTGTGTGTGATACAGGTGTGTGTGTGTGTGATACAGGTGTGTGTGTGTGTGATACAGGTGTGTGTGTGTGATACAGGTGTGTGTGTGTGATACAGGTGTGTGTGTGATACAGGTGTGTGTGTGTGATACAGGTGTGTGTGTGATACAGGTGTGTGTGTGTGATACAGGTGTGTGTGTGTGATACAGGTGTGTGTGTGTGTGATACAGGTGTGTGTGTGTGATACAGGTGTGTGTGTGATACAGGTGTGTGTGTGATACAGGTGTGTGTGTGTGATACAGGTGTGTGTGTGTGATACAGGTGTGTGTGTGTGTGATACAGGTGCGTGTGTGTGTGATACAGGTGTGTGTGTGTGATACAGGTGTGTGTGTGATACAGGTGTGTGTGTGATACAGGTGTGTGTGTGTGTGATACAGGTGTGTGTGTGTGTGATACAAGTGTGTGTGTGTGTGATACAGGTGTGTGTGTGATACAGGTGTGTGTGTGTGTGATACAGGTGTGTGTGTGTGATACAGGTGTGTGTGTGTGTGATACAGGTGTGTGTGTGTGTGATACAGGTGTGTGTGTGATACAGGTGTGTGTGTGTGATACAGGTGTGTGTGTGTGTGATACAGGTGTGTGTGTGTGATACAGGTGTGTGTGTGTGTGATACAGGTGTGTGTGTGTGTGATACAGGTGTGTGTGTGTGTGATACAGGTGTGTGTGTGTGATACAGGTGTGTGTGTGTGTGATACAGGTGTGTGTGTGTGTGATACAGGTGTGTGTGTGTGATACAGGTGTGTGTGTGATACAGGTGTGTGTGTGTGTGATACAGGTGTGTGTGTGTGATACAGGTGTGTGTGTGATACAGGTGTGTGTGTGATACAGGTGTGTGTGTGTGATACAGGTGTGTGTGTGTGATACAGGTGTGTGTGTGATACAGGTGTGTGTGTGTGTGATACAGGTGTGTGTGTGATACAGGTGTGTGTGTGTGTGATACAGGTGTGTGTGTGATACAGGTGTGTGTGTGCTACAGGTGTGTGTGTGTGTGATACAGGTGTGTGTGTGTGATACAGGTGTGTGTGTGTGATACAGGTGTGTGTGTGATACAGGTGTGTGTGTGTGATACAGGTGTGTGTGTGATACAGGTGTGTGTGTGATACAGGTGTGTGTGTGATACAGGTGTGTGTGTGTGATACAGGTGTGTGTGTGTGATACAGGTGTGTGTGTGATACAGGTGTGTGTGTGTGATACAGGTGTGTGTGTGATACAGGTGTGTGTGTGATACAGGTGTGTGTGTGTGATACAGGTGTGTGTGTGTGTGCTACAGGTGTGTGTGTGTGTGATACAGGTGTGTGTGTGTGATACAGGTGTGTGTGTGTGATACAGGTGTGTGTGTGATACAGGTGTGTGTGTGATACAGGTGTGTGTGTGTGATACAGGTGTGTGTGTGTGTGCTACAGGTGTGTGTGTGTGTGATACAGGTGTGTGTGTGTGATACAGGTGTGTGTGTGTGTGATACAGGTGTGTGTGTGTGATACAGGTGTGTGTGTGTGTGATACAGGTGTGTGTGTGATACAGGTGTGTGTGTGTGTGATACAGGTGTGTGTGTGTGATACAGGTGTGTGTGTGATACAGGTGTGTGTGTGATACAGGTGTGTGTGTGTGTGATACAGGTGTGTGTGTGTGTGATACAGGTGTGTGTGTGTGATACAGGTGTGTGTGTGTGTGATACAGGTGTGTGTGTGTGTGATACAGGTGTGTGTGTGTGATACAGGTGTGTGTGTGTGATACAGGTGTGTGTGTGATACAGGTGTGTGTGTGTGTGATACAGGTGTGTGTGTGATACAGGTGTGTGTGTGGATACAGGTGTGTGTGTGTGATACAGGTGTGTGTGTGTGTGATACAGGTGTGTGTGTGTGATACAGGTGTGTGTGTGTGATACAGGTGTGTGTGTGTGTGATACAGGTGTGTGTGTGTGATACAGGTGTGTGTGTGTGTGATACAGGTGTGTGTGTGATACAGGTGTGTGTGTGTGTGATACAGGTGTGTGTGTGTGATACAGGTGTGTGTGTGTGATACAGGTGTGTGTGTGATACAGGTGTGTGTGTGTGATACAGGTGTGTGTGTGTGTGATACAGGTGTGTGTGTGATACAGGTGTGTGTGTGTGTGATACAGGTGTGTGTGTGTGTGATACAGGTGTTTGTGTGTGATACAGGTGTGTGTGTGTGATACAGGTGTGTGTGTGATACAGGTGTGTGTGTGTGTGATACAGGTGTGTGTGTGTGATACAGGTGTGTGTGTGATACAGGTGTGTGTGTGTGATACAGGTGTGTGTGTGTGATACAGGTGTGTGTGTGTGTGATACAGGTGTGTGTGTGTGATACAGGTGTGTGTGTGTGTGATACAGGTGTGTGTGTGATACAGGTGTGTGTGTGTGATACAGGTGTGTGTGTGATACAGGTGTGTGTGTGTGATACAGGTGTGTGTGTGATACAGGTGTGTGTGTGTGTGATACAGGTGTGTGTGTGTGATACAGGTGTGTGTGTGATACAGGTGTGTGTGTGTGATACAGGTGTGTGTGTGTGTGTGATACAGGTGTGTGTGTGATACAGGTGTGTGTGTGTGATACAGGTGTGTGTGTGTGATACAGGTGTGTGTGTGTGAGACAGGTGTGTGTGTGATACAGGTGTGTGTGTGATACAGGTGTGTGTGTGATACAGGTGTGTGTGTGTGATACAGGTGTGTGTGTGTGATACAGGTGTGTGTGTGTGAGACAGGTGTGTGTGTGATACAGGTGTGTGTGTGATACAGGTGTGTGTGTGATACAGGTGTGTGTGTGTGATACAGGTGTGTGTGTGTGTGATACAGGTGTGTGTGTGTGATACAGGTGTGTGTGTGTGATACAGGTGGTGTGTGTGTGATACAGGTGTGTGTGTGTCATACAGGTGTGTGTGTGTGTGTGATACAGGTGTGTGTGTGTGTGATACAGGTGTGTGTGTGTGTGATACAGGTGTGTGTGTGTGATACAGGTGTGTGTGTGATACAGGTGTGTGTGTGATACAGGTGTGTGTGTGTGTGATACAGGTGTGTGTGTGTGATACAGGTGTGTGTGTGTGTGATACAGGTGTGTGTGTGTGATACAGGTGTGTGTGTGTGTGATACAGGTGTGTGTGTGTGTGATACAGGTGTGTGTGTGATACAGGTGTGTGTGTGTGATACAGGTGTGTGTGTGATACAGGTGTGTGTGTGTGATACAGGTGTGTGTGTGTGATACAGGTGTGTGTGTGTGTGATACAGGTGGTGTGTGTGTGATACAGGTGGGTGTGTGTGTGATACAGGTGTGTGTGTGTGATACAGGTGTGTGTGTGATACAGGTGTGTGTGTGTGTGATACAGGTGTGTGTGTGATACAGGTGTGTGTGTGATACAGGTGTGTGTGTGTGATACAGGTGTGTGTGTGATACAGGTGTGTGTGTGTGATACAGGTGTGTGTGTGATACAGGTGTGTGTGTGATACAGGTGTGTGTGTGTGATACAGGTGTGTGTGTGATACAGGTGTGTGTGTGTGTGATACAGGTGTGTGTGTGTGATACAGGTGTGTGTGTGTGTGATACAGGTGTGTGTGTGTGTGATACAGGTGTGTGTGTGTGATACAGGTGTGTGTGTGTGTGATACAGGTGTGTGTGTGATACAGGTGTGTGTGTGTGATACAGGTGTGTGTGATACAGGTGTGTGTGTGATACAGGTGTGTGTGTATACAGGTGTGTGTGTGATACAGGTGTGTGTGTGATACAGGTGTGTGTGTGATACAGGTGTGTGTGTGTGTGATACAGGTGTGTGTGTGATACAGGTGTGTGTGTGATACAGGTGTGTGTGTGTGTGATACAGGTGTGTGTGTGATACAGGTGTGTGTGTGATACAGGTGTGTGTGTGTGATACAGGTATGTGTGTGTGTGATACAGGTGTGTGTGTGTGATACAGGTGTGTGTGTGTGTGATACAGGTGTGTGTGTGTGATACAGGTGGGTGTGTGTGATACAGGTGTGTGTGTGTGTGATACAGGTGTGTGTGCGTGATACAGGTGTGTGTGTGTGTGACACAGGTGTGTGTGTGTGTGATACAGGTGTGTGTGTGTGATACAGGTGTGTGTGTGTGTGATACAGGTGTGTGTGTGATACAGGTGTGTGTGTGTGTGATACAGGTGTGTGTGTGATACAGGTGTGTGTGTGATACAGGTGTGTGTGTGATACAGGTGTGTGTGTGTGATACAGGTGTGTGTGTGTGTGATACAGGTGTGTGTGTGTGATACAGGTGGGTGTGTGTGATACAGGTGTGTGTGTGTGTGTGATACAGGTGTGTGTGTGTGTGATACAGGTGTGTGTGTGTGATACAGGTGTGTGTGTGTGTGTGATACAGGTGTGTGTGTGATACAGGTGTGTGTGTGATACAGGTGTGTGTGTGTGATACAGGTGTGTGTGTGTGTGATACAGGTGTGTGTGTGTGATACAGGTGGGTGTGTGTGATACAGGTGTGTGTGTGTGTGTGATACAGGTGTGTGTGTGATACAGGTGTGTGTGTGTGATACAGGTGTGTGTGTGTGTGTGATACAGGTGTGTGTGTGATACAGGTGTGTGTGTGTGTGATACAGGTGTGTGTGTGTGTGATACAGGTGTGTGTGTGATACAGGTGTGTGTGTGTGATACAGGTGTGTGTGTGTGTGATACAGGTGTGTGTGTGTGATACAGGTGTGTGTGTGTGATACAGGTGTGTGTGTGTGTGTGATACAGGTGTGTGTGTGTGATACAGGTGTGTGTGTGTGATACAGGTGTGTGTGTGATACAGGTGTGTGTGTGTGATACAGGTGTGTGTGTGTGATACAGGTGTGTGTGTGTGTGATACAGGTGTGTGTGTGTGTGATACAGGTGTGTGTGTGATACAGGTGTGTGTGTGATACAGGTGTGTGTGTGTGATACAGGTGTGTGTGTGTGTGATACAGGTGTGTGTGTGATACAGGTGTGTGTGTGTGTGATACAGGTGTGTGTGTGATACAGGTGTGTGTGTGTGATACAGGTGTGTGTGTGTGATACAGGTGTGTGTGTGTGATACAGGTGTGTGTGTGTGTGATACAGGTGTGTGTGTGTTTGATACAGGTGTGTGTGTGTGATACAGGTGTGTGTGTGATACAGGTGTGTGTGTGTGTGATACAGGTGTGTGTGTGTGTGATACAGGTGTGTGTGTGATACAGGTGTGTGTGTGTGATACAGGTGTGTGTGTGTGCGATACAGGTGTGTGTGTGTGTGATACAGGTGTGTGTGTGTGTGATACAGGTGTGTGTGTGCGATACAGGTGTGTGTGTGTGATACAGGTGTGTGTGTGTGATACAGGTGTGTGTGTGTGTGTGATACAGGTGTGTGTGTGCGATACAGGTGTGTGTGTGTGTGATACAGGTGTGTGTGTGTGATACAGGTGTGTGTGTGATACAGGTGTGTGTGTGTGTGATACAGGTGTGTGTGTGTGTGATACAGGTGTGTGTGTGTGATACAGGTGTGTGTGTGATACAGGTGTGTGTGTGATACAGGTGTGTGTGTGATACAGGTGTGTGTGTGTGTGATACAGGGGTGTGTGTGTATGATACAGGTGTGTGTGTGATACAGGTGTGTCACAGGTGTGTCACAGGTGTGTCCCAGGTGTGCTGCTGGTGTTCCGCAACATCAACACCGTCCGCACCGTGCACGCCGCCCTGGGCGCACCTGCGGACAGGTACGGCCTGATGGCCCGCAGGTGAGTGTGTGAGACAGGTGTGTGTGTTTGATACAGGTGTGTGTGTGATACAGGTGTGTGTGTGATACAGGTGTGTGTGTGATACAGGTGTGTGTGTGTGATACAGGTGTGTGTGTGTGATACAGATGTGTGTGTGTGATACAGGTGTGTGTGTGATACAGGTGTGTGTGTGTGTGTGATACAGGTGTGTGTGTGTGTGATACAGGTGTGTGTGTGATACAGGTGTGTGTGTGTGATACAGGTGTGTGTGTGATACAGGTGTGTGTGTGTGAGATACAGGTGTGTGTGTGATACAGGTGTGTGTGTGTGTGTGATACAGGTGTGTGTGTGTGTGATACAGGTGTGTGTGTGTGATACAGGTGTGTGTGTGATACAGGTGTGTGTGTGTGTGATACAGGTGTGTGTGTGATACAGGTGTGTGTGTGTGTGATACAGGTGTGTGTGTGTGATACAGGTGTGTGTGTGTGAGATACAGGTGTGTGTGTGATACAGGTGTGTGTGTGTGTGTGATACAGGTGTGTGTGTGTGATACAGGTGTGTGTGTGTGTGATACAGGTGTGTGTGTGATACAGGTGTGTGTGTGTGTGATACAGGTGTGTGTGTGTGATACAGGTGTGTGTGTGATACAGGTGTGTGTGTGTGTGATACAGGTGTGTGTGTGATACAGGTGTGTGTGTGTGTGATACAGGTGTGTGTGTGTGATACAGGTGTGTGTGTGTGAGATACAGGTGTGTGTGTGATACAGGTGTGTGTGTGTGTGTGATACAGGTGTGTGTGTGTGTGATACAGGTGTGTGTGTGATACAGGTGTGTGTGTGTGTGATACAGGTGTGTGTGTGTGATACAGGTGTGTGTGTGTGATACAGGTGTGTGTGTGATACAGGTGTGTGTGTGATACAGGTGTGTGTGTGTGTGATACAGGTGTGTGTGTGATACAGGTGTGTGTGTGTGTGATACAGGTGTGTGTGTGTGATACAGGTGTGTGTGTGTGATACAGGTGTGTGTGTGTGTGATACAGGTGTGTGTGTGATACAGGTGTGTGTGTGTGATACAGGTGTGTGTGTGTGTGATACAGGTGTGTGTGTGTGATACAGGTGTGTGTGTGATACAGGTGTGTGTGTGATACAGGTGTGTGTGTGTGTGATACAGGTGTGTGTGTGATACAGGTGTGTGTGTGTGATACAGGTATGTGTGTGTGTGATACAGGAGTGTGTGTGTGATACAGGTGTGTGTGTGTGATACAGGTGTGTGTGTGTGTGATACAGGTGTGTGTGTGTGATACAGGTGTGTGTGTGTGTGATACAGGTGTGTGTGTGATACAGGTGTGTGTGTGTGATACAGGTGTGTGTGTGTGATACAGGTGTGTGTGTGTGATACAGGTGTGTGTGTGATACAGGTGTGTGTGTGTGATACAGGTGTGTGTGTGTGATACAGGTGTGTGTGTGATACAGGTGTGTGTGTGTGATACAGGTGTGTGTGTGTGATACAGGTGTGTGTGTGATACAGGTGTGTGTGTGTGATACAGGTGTGTGTGTGTGATACAGGTGTGTGTGTGATACAGGTGTGTGTGTGTGATACAGGTGTGTGTGTGTGTGATACAGGTGTGTGTGTGATACAGGTGTGTGTGTGTGTGATACAGGTGTGTGTGTGTGTGATACAGGTGTGTGTGTGATACAGGTGTGTGTGTGTGATACAGGTGTGTGTGTGTGATACAGGTGTGTGTGTGTGATACAGGTGTGTGTGTGATACAGGTGTGTGTGTGTGATACAGGTGTGTGTGTGTGATACAGGTGTGTGTGTGATACAGGTGTGAGTGTGATACAGGTGTGTGTGTGTGATACAGGTGTGTGTGTGTGATACAGGTGTGTGTGTGTGATACAGGTGTGTGTGTGTGTGATACAGGTGTGTGTGTGTGATACAGGTGTGTGTGTGTGATACAGGTGTGTGTGTGATACAGGTGTGTGTGTGATACAGGTGTGTGTGTGTGATACAGGTGTGTGTGTGATACAGGTGTGTGTGTGATACAGGTGTGTGTGTGTGATACAGGTGTGTGTGTGTGATACAGGTGTGTGTGTGTGTGATACAGGTGTGTGTGTGATACAGGTGTGTGTGTGTGTGATACAGGTGTGTGTGTGTGTGATACAGGTGTGTGTGTGTGATACAGGTGTGTGTGTGATACAGGTGTGTGTGTGATACAGGTGTGTGTGTGTGATACAGGTGTGTGTGTGATACAGGTGTGTGTGTGTGATACAGGTGTGTGTGTGTGATACAGGTGTGTGTGTGTGTGATACAGGTGTGTGTGTGTGTGATACAGGTGTGTGTGTGATACAGGTGTGTGTGTGTGTGATACAGGTGTGTGTGTGATACAGGTGTGTGTGTGATACAGGTGTGTGTGTGTGATACAGGTGTGTGTGTGTGTGATACAGGTGTGTGTGTGATACAGGTGTGTGTGTGATACAGGTGTGTGTGTGATACAGGTGTGTGTGTGTGTGATACAGGTGTGTGTGTGATACAGGTGTGTGTGTGTGATACAGGTGTGTGTGTGATACAGGTGTGTGTGTGTGATACAGGTGTGTGTGTGTGTGATACAGGTGTGTGTGTGATACAGGTGTGTGTGTGTGATACAGGTGTGTGTGTGTGATACAGGTGTGTGTGTGTGATACAGGTGTGTGTGTGTGATACAGGTGTGTGTGTGTGTGATACAGGTGTGTGTGTGATATAGGTGTGTGTGTGATACAGGTGTGTGTGTGTGATACAGGTGTGTGTGTGTGATACAGGTGTGTGTGTGTGATACAGGTGTGTGTGTGTGTGATACAGGTGTGTGTGTGATACAGGTGTGTGTGTGATACAGGTGTGTGTGTGTGTGATACAGGTGTGTGTGTGATACAGGTGTGTGTGTGTGATACAGGTGTGTGTGTGATACAGGTGTGTGTGTGTGATACAGGTGTGTGTGTGTGTGATACAGGTGTGTGTGTGATACAGGTGTGTGTGTGTGATACAGGTGTGTGTGTGTGTGATACAGGTGTGTGTGTGTGATACAGGTGTGTGTGTGTGATACAGGTGTGTGTGTGATACAGGTGTGTGTGTGTGATACAGGTGTGTGTGTGTGATACAGGTGTGTGTGTGTGATACAGGTGTGTGTGTGATACAGGTGTGTGTGTGTGTGATACAGGTGTGTGTGTGTGATACAGGTGTGTGTGTGATACAGGTGTGTGTGTGTGTGATACAGGTGTGTGTGTGTGTGATACAGGTGTGTGTGTGTGATACAGGTGTGTGTGTGTGTGATACAGGTGTGTGTGTGTGTGATACAGGTGTGTGTGTGTGTGATACAGGTGAGTGTGTGTGTGATACAGGTGTGTGTGTGTGTGATACAGGTGTGTGTGTGTGTGATACAGGTGTGTGTGTGTGTGATACAGGTGTGTGTGTGTGTGATACAGGTGTGTGTGTGTGTGATACAGGTGTGTGTGTGTGATACAGGTGTGTGTGTGTGTGATACAGGTGTGTGTGTGATACAGGTGTGTGTGTGTGATACAGGTGTGTGTGTGATACAGGTGTGTGTGTGTGTGATACAGGTGTGTGTGTGTGTGATACAGGTGAGTGTGTGTGTGATACAGGTGTGTGTGTGTGTGATACAGGTGTGTGTGTGATACAGGTGTGTGTGTGATACAGGTGTGTGTGTGTGATACAGGTGTGTGTGTGTGATACAGGTGTGTGTGTGTGATACAGGTGTGTGTGTGTGTGATACAGGTGTGTGTGTGTGATACAGGTGTGTGTGTGTGTGATACAGGTGTGTGTGTGATACAGGTGTGTGTGTGTGTGATACAGGTGTGTGTGTGTGATACAGGTGTGTGTGTGTGATACAGGTGTGTGTGTGTGTGATACAGGTGTGTGTGTGTGATACTGGTGTGTGTGTGTGTGATACAGGTGTGTGTGTGATACAGGTTTGTGTGTGTGTGATACAGGTGTGTGTGTGTGTGATACAGGTGTGTGTGTGTGATACAGGTGTGTGTGTGTGTGATACAGGTGTGTGTGTGTGTGATACAGGTGTGTGTGTGATACAGGTGTGTGTGTGATACAGGTGTGTGTGTGTGTGATACAGGTGTGTGTGTGTGTGTGATACAGGTGTGTGTGTGTGATACAGGTGTGTGTGTGATACAGGTGTGTGTGTGATACAGGTGTGTGTGTGTGATACAGGTGTGTGTGTGATACAGGTGTGTGTGTGATACAGGTGTGTGTGTGTGTGATACAGGTGTGTGTGTGATACAGGTGTGTGTGTGTGATACAGGTGTGTGTGTGATACAGGTGTGTGTGTGTGTGATACAGGTGTGTGTGTGTGATACAGGTGTGTGTGTGTGTGATACAGGTGTGTGTGTGATACAGGTGTGTGTGTGTGATACAGGTGTGTGTGTGTGATACAGGTGTGTGTGTGATACAGGTGTGTGTGTGTGATACAGGTGTGTGTGTGTGTGATACAGGTGTGTGTGTGTCAGGTGTGTCAGGTGTGTGAAGGTGTGCATAGGTGTTCTCAGGTGTGCACAGGTGTGTGCAGGTGTACACGGGTGTGCATTAGGTTTGTACAGGTTTTCTCCGGTGTGCTCAGGTGTACACAGGTGAGCTCCAGGTGAGCTCCAGGTGTACACAGGTGGACTCAGGTGTGCACAGGTGAGCTCCAGGTGAACTCCAGGTGTGCACAGGTGTGCTCAGGTCTGCACAGGTGAGCTCCAGGTGAGCTCAGGCGTGCCCAGGTGGAGTCAGGTGTGCACAGGTGAGCTCCACGTGAGCTCGAGGTGTGCACAGGTGAGCTCCAGGTGCGCCCAGGTGTGCACAGGTGGACTCAGGTGAGCTCCAGGTGAGCTCCAGGTGAGCTCCAGGTGCGCCCAGGTGAGCTGACCTCCCCGCCCCTCCCCCGCAGTGCCGTGCGCAGCTGGAGCCGCCTCCGGGGGGGTCCCGGGGGGTCCCTGAGGCAGCGGCTGCACCTGGGCTGGGAGAGCCTCAAGTTCGAGCTGGCGCTCAGGTGAGGGGGGAGGGGCTCAGGTGAGGGGGGAGGGGCTCAGGTGAGGGGGGAGGGGCTCAGGTGTGGGGGAGGGGCTCAGGTGAGGGGGGAGGGGCTCAGGTGAGGGGGGAGGGGGGAGGGGGGAGGGGCTCAGGTGAGGGGCTCAGGTGAGGGGGGAGGGGCTCAGGTGTGGGGGAGGGGCTCAGGTATGGGGGGAGGGGCTCAGGTGAGGGGGGAGGGGCTCAGGTGAGGGGGGTGGGGCTCAGGTGAGGGGGGGGCTCTGGTGAGGGGGGAGGGGCTCAGGTGTGTGACCCCTCAGGTGTGTCTGTTCCCCCCAGGTGACCTCACCTGCCCCCTCCCCAGGTGTGTCAGTGCCCCCAGGTGTGTCTGTGACCCCCAGGTGACCTCACCTGTCCCCTCCCCCAGGTGTGCCTCTGACCCCCCAGGTGTGTCAGTGCCCCCAGGTGTGTCCGTGACTCCCCCCAGGTGACCTCACCTGTCCCCTCCCCCAGGTGTGTCTGTGCCCCCAGGTGTGTCCATGACCCCCCAGGTGACCTCACCTGTCCCCCCCCAGGTGTGTCTGTGACCCCCAGGTGTGACACCCCCCCCCAGGTGTGTCTGTGACCCCCAGGTGACCTCACCTGTCCCCCCCCAGGTGTGTCTGTCCCCCCCCCCCCAGGTGTGTCTGTGACCCCCCCAGGTGTGTCTGTGACCCCCAGGTGACCTCACCTGTCCCCTCCCCCAGGTGTGTCCGTGACCCCCCAGGTGTGTCTGTGACCCTCAGGTGACCTCACCTGTCCCCCCCCAGGTGTGTCTGTCCCCCCCAGGTGTGTCCGTGACCCCCCCCAGGTGTGTCCGTGACCCCCCCCAGGTGTGTCCGTGACCCCCCCAGGTGTGTCTATGACCCCCCAGGTGACCTCACCTGTCCCCTCCCCCAGGTGTGTCTGACCCCCCCCCGGTGACCTCACCTGTCTCCCCTCAGGTGTGTCTGTGACCCCCAGGTGTGTCCGTGACCCCCCCCAGGTGACCTCACCTGTCCCCTCCCCCAGGTGTGTCTGTGCCCCCCCCAGGTGTGTCTGTGACCCCCAGGTGTGTTCATGACCCCCAGGTGACCTGTCCTCTCCCCCAGGTGTGTCCCTGACTCCCCAGGTGTGTCTGACCCCCCAGGTGTGACCCCCAGGTGTGTCTGTGACCCTCAGGTGACCTCACCTGTCCCCCCCCGAGGTGTGTCTGACCCCCCAGGTGTGTCTCTGACCCCCCCCAGGTGTGTCCGTGACCCCCAGGTGACCTCACCTGTCCCCTCCCCCCAGGTTCGAGTGGCTCCGTTTCCGATTGGCCACGGCGGCGCTGCGGCTGCTCGGCCGCTGGGGGGCGCTGCCGCTGGGGGAGCACCTGCAGCAGGTGCTGCGCGCCTGAGGGGGGCGCCAAACACCGCCCGGAAACCGCCGAAAACTGCCCCAAAAATCGGGCGGGAACTGCCCGAAATATCCCAAAATCGGCAAAACCGCCCCAAAAATCGGGCGGGAACTGCCCAAAATATCCCAAAATCGGCAAAACCGCCCCAAAAATCGGGCGGGAACTGCCCAAAATATCCCAAAATCGGCAAAACCAGCCCAAAATATCCCAAAATCGGCAAAACCGCCCCAAAAATCGGGCGGGAACTGCCCAAAATATCCCAAAATCGGCAAAACCGCCCCAAAAATCGGGCGGGAACTGCCCAAAATATCCCAAAATCGGCAAAACCGCCCCAAAAATCGGGCGGGAACTGCCCAAAATATCCCAAAATCGGCAAAACCAGCCCAAAATATCCCAAAATCGGCAAAACCGCCCCAAAAATCGGGCGGGAACTGCCCGAAATATCCCAAAATCGGCAAAACCAGCCCAAAAATCGGGCGGGAACTGCCCAAAAAATCCCAAAATCGGCAAAACCGCCCCAAAAATCGGGCGGGAACTGCCCAAAACATCCCAAAATCGGCCAAACCAGCCCAAAATATCCCAAAATCGGCAAAACCAGCCCAAAACATCCCAAAATCGGCAAAACCGCCCCAAAATAGCCCAAAATCGGCGAAAACCGCCCGAAATATTCCAAAATCGGCAAAACCAGCCCAAAATATCCCAAAATTGACAAAACCAGCCCAAAAACCATCCCAAAATACCCCAAAATCGACAAAAACCAAACCAAAAATCGGCAAAAACCAGCCCAAAATATCCCAAAATCGGCAAAAACCAACCCAAAACATCCCAAAATCGGCAAAAACCAAACCAAAAATCGGCAAAATCCAACCCAAAATATCCCAAAATCAGCAAAACCAGCCCAAAATATCCCAAAATCGGCAAAAACCACCCCAAAACATCCCAAAAATCGGCAAAAACCACCCCAAAATATCCAAAAATGATCCGAAAACAGCCCAAAAATCGGGCGAGAGCAGCCCGAATGTCCCAAAAAATCGGCCAAAACAGCCCCAAATATCCCAAAATTGGCAAAAACCAGCCCAAAATATCCGAAAATTGACAAAACCAGCCCAAAAAACAGCCCAAAATATCCCAAAATTGACAAAACCAGCCCAAAAACCACCCCAAAATACCCAAAAATCGACCAAAACCAAACCAAAAATCTGCAATAACCACCCCAAAATATCCCAAAATTGACAAAACAGCCCAAAATATCCCAAAATCGGCAAAAACCAACCCAAAACATCCAAAAATGATCCGAAAACAGCCCAAAAATCGGGCAAGAGCAGCCCGAATGTCCCAAAAAATCGGCCAAAACAGCCCAAAATATCTCAAAATCGACAAAAAAACCCACCCCAAAATATCCCAAAATTGCCCAAACCCACCCCAAAATATCCCAAAAAACCGGGTGGGAACAGGAAAATCACCTGAGAAGCAGCTGGAGACGCCCTGAAAGACCCCAAAAAAACAGCTGGAAATGCCCAAAACCCACCCAACAAAGCAGCTGGAAACATCTGGGCCACACCCTAAAACTGTCCTGGACCAAAACATCTGGAAACATCTGGGGGACACCCCCCAAAAAAACCCAGGACTGGCCAAAAAAAAAAAGTCAAAAATCCGCCGGAAATAAGTGAAAACGCCCAGAAACGCCCCCAAAATCACCCCAAAAACAGCTGGAAACATCTGGAAAAAAACCCCAAAATCACCCAGGACCGGCTGGAAACATCAAAAAACCCCAAAAATGCCACAAAACCACCAAAAGCTGCCCCAAAAACATCTGGAAACATCTGGAAAGCACCCCCAAATCCCCAGGATTGGCTGGAAACATAAAAAAAACCCAAAAATGCCCCCAAACACCCCAAAATTGCCGAAAATACCAAAAACCCACCCTAAATAACATCTGGAAACATCTGGAAACTGCCCCAAAAGTACCCAGGACCGTCTGGAAACGTCAAAAAAACCCAAAAATGCCCCAAAACGCCCCCAAAAAAGAACCGAAAACACCAAAAGCCGCCTCCAAAAACATCTGGAAACATCTGGAAACCGCCCCAAAAGTACCCAGGACTGGCTGGAAACATCAAAAAACCCCAAAAATGCCCAAAAACGCCCCAAAAATTGCTGAAAATACCAAAAATCCGCCCCAAAAACAGCTGGAAACATCTGGAAAACGCCCCCAAAAAATACTCAGGACCAGCTGGAAACATCGAAAAAACCACAAAAATGCCCCAAAATGCCCCAAAAACCACCCCAAAAAATAACCGAAACCACCCAAACTCACCCCAAAAACCAGCTGGAAACATCTGGAAACTGCCCCAAAAATACCCAGGACTGGCTGGAAACATCGAAAAACGCCCAAAAATGCCCCAAAATGCCCCAAAATTGCTGAAAATACCAAAAACCCGCCCCAAAACCAGCTGGAAACATCTGGAAATCGCCCCCAAAAAACCCAGGATTGGCTGGAAACGTCGAAAACCCCCCCAAAATGCTCAAAAATGCCCCCAAACCACCCCAAAAATTGCTGAAAATACCAAAAATCCGCCCCAAAAACAGCTGGAAACATCCGCAAAACGCCCCCAAAAAAATTCTCAGGACCAGCTGGAAACATCGAAAAACCCCAAAAATGCCACAAAACCACCAAAAGCTGCCCCAAAAACATCTGGAAACATCTGGAAACCACCCCCAAAATACCCAGGACTGGCTGGAATCATCGAAAAAACCCAAAAAAGCCCCAAAACGTCCCAAAAATTGCCGAAACCACCAAAAGCCGCCCCCAAAACATCTGGAAACATCTGGAAAACGCCCCCAAAAATACCCAGGACCGGCTGGAAACATCAAAAAATGCCCAAAAATGCCCCAAAACGCCCCAAAATTGCTGAAAATACCAAAAATCTGCCCCAAAACCAGCTGGAAACATCTGGAAAACACCCCCAAAAATACTCAGGACTGGCGGGAAGCATCGAAAAAAACCCCAAAATGCCCCCAAACCACCCCAAAAAATAACCGAAACCACCAAAACCCGCCCCAAAAACATCTGGAAACATCTGGAAACCACTTGAAAAATACCCAGGACCGGCTGGAAACATTGAAAAAACCCAAAAATGCCCAAAAATGCCCCAAAACTGCCCCCAAAATCGCTGAAAAGACCAAAAGCCGCCCTGAAAAACAGCTGGAAACATCTGGAAACCGCCCCAAAAATACCCAGGACTGGCTGGAATCATCGAAAAAACCCAAAAAAGCCCCAAAACGTCCCAAAAATTGCCGAAACCACCAAAAGCCGCCCCCAAAACAGCTGGAAACGTCGAAGAAAACCCCAAAAGTGCCCCAAAACCACCCAAAAAAACCAACTGAAACCACCCAAAGCCGCCTCCCAAAACAGCTGGAAACATCTGGAAACCGCCCCAAAAATACCCAGGACCGGCAAAAAAAAAGGGAAAAATTCATCCCAAAAAAGCGAAAACGCCCAGAAACGCCCCCCAAAAAATAGCTGAAAACACCAAAAACCACCCAAAAAACATCTGGAAAACACCCCCCAAAACATCTGGAAACATCTGGAAAACGCCCCCAAAAGTACCCAGGACTGACCAAAAACATCAAAAATTTGCGTGAAAAAAGCGAAAACGCCCAGGAACGCCCCCAAAATCACCCCAAAATGGCCGAAAACACTGAATCCCGCCCCCAAAACCAGCTGGAAACATCTGGAAACATCTGGAAACCGCCCCAAAAAATACTCAGGATTGGCTGGAAACATCGAAAAAACCACAAAAATGCCCCAAAATGCCCCAAAACCACCCCAAAAATTGCTGAAAATATCAAAAATCCGCCCCCAAAACAGCTGGAAACATCTGGAAACCAGCCCCAAAAAATACTCAGGACCAGCTAGAAACATCGAAAAAAACCCAAAAATGCCCAAAAAAGCCCCAAAATTTGCTGAGAAGACCAAAAACCCGCCCCAAAAACATCTGGAAACATCTGGAAACCACTTGAAAAATACCCAGGACCGGCTGGAAACATCGAAAAACCCCAAAAATGCCCCAAAACGCCCCAAAATTGCCGAAAACACCAAAAACCCGCCCCAAAAACAGCTGGAAACATCTGGAAAAAAACCCCCAAAATACTCAGGACCAGCTGGAAACATCGAAAAACCCCAAAAACGCCCAAAAACGCCCCAAAAATTGCTGAAAATACCAAAAATCCGCCCCAAAACCAGCTGGAAACATCCGAAAACCACCCCCCAAAAAAACATCTGGAAAAAAAGCCCTGGAGAAAAAAAAAATCCCCCAAACCCGCCAAAATAATCCCCAAAAACCCCAAAAATCCCCCTCCCAAAAAAAACCCAAAAAACCACAAAACCCCCCCCCCAAATCCCCAAAAATTCCTAAAAAATCCCCAAAATCCCCCCCTGGAAAAAAAACCCCAAAAATCCCCCCCCCCCAAAAAATTCCAAAATTTTTTCCAAAAAAAAAACCAGCCCCCCAAAAAAAAGAAAACCCCAAAATCACCAAAGCGCCCCCCCAAAATCCCCCAAAAACCCCAAAAACGCCCCAAAATTTCACTGTGAACCCCCCCCGAGTCACTGTGAGCCCCCAAATCCCCCAAATAAAACCCAAAAAATGGAGCTGAGAGTCCTGGTTTATTACAAACGGGGATTTTGGGGGTTTTGGGGATTTTTGGGGGGGTTTTGGGGGGAGTTTGGGTTTTTGGGGATTTTTGGGGGGTTTTTTTGGGGGGATTTTGGGATTTTTTTGAGGTTTTTGGGGATTTTTTTGAGGTTTTTTTTGGAATTTTTTGGGTTTTTGGGGATTTTTTTCAGGGTTTTTGGGGATTGGAATTTTTGGGGGTTTTGGGGTTTTTTTAAGTTTTTGGGGATTTTTGGGGGTTTTTTGGGATTTTTTGGGGGGATTATTTGGAATTTTTTGGGCTTTTTTTTCCTGGAATTTTTGGAGATTTTTTTGGAATTTTTTGGAGATTTTTTTCTGGAATTTTTAAGATTTTTTTTTTTTAATTTTTGGGAGGTTTTTTTGGGGATTTTGGGGGGGTTTTTTTGGAATTTTTTTGGGTTTTTTTCTGGAATTTTTTGGGGTTTTTTTTTGAATTTTTGGGGGATTTTTTTGGGATTTTTGGGGATTTTTTTTTTATTTTCTTGGACTTTTTGGGGGATTTTTTGGGTTTTTTGGGAATTTTGGGGGGATTTTGGGGGTTTTTCGGGGATTTTTTGAATTTTTTGCGAGCTCTTGCGAATTTTTGGGAATTTTGGGGGTTTTGTGGGGATTTTTGGGAATTTTTGAGAATTTTTGAGGGATTTTGAGGGATTCTTGAGAATTTTGGGGAATTTTTGGGGGTATTTTGGAGGATTTTGGGTTCGTTTTTGGGGTTTTTTGGGGCCCTCAGAAGTGGGCGGTGACTCGGTCGATCTCCAGGAGGTCGTCCAGGATCTGTGGGGGGAGGGAAAGGAGACAGGTGAGGCTCACCTGTGAGAACCTCACCTGTGAGAACCTCACCTGTGTGAGCCTCACCTGTGTGAGCAGCTCACCTGGCCCAAACCTCACCTGTGTGGAACTCATCTGTGTGAGCCTCACCTGGCCCAAACCTCACCTGTGAGAACCTCACCTGTGAGAACCTCACCTGTGAGCATCTCACCTGTGTGAGCAGCTCACCTGTGAGAACCTCACCTGTGTGAGCAGCTCACCTGGCCCAAACCTCACCTGTGAGAATGAGCCTCACCTGTGAGAACCTCACCTGTGTGAGCAGCTCACCTGGCCCAAACCTCACCTGTGTGGAACTCATCTGTGTGAGCCTCACCTGGCCTGAACCTCACCTGTCCCAGCCCCACACCTGTCCCACACCTGCCCATCACTCACGATCTCAGGTGTGCTGCTGCAGCCCCACACCTGTCCCACACCAGCCCCACACCTGTCCCAGCCCCTCACCTGTCCCACACCTGTCCACACTTATCCTAGCCCCCGCACCTATCCCAGCCCCACACCTGCCTGGTCACTCATGATCTCAGGTGTGCTGCCGCAGCCCCACACCTGTCCCAGCTCCACACCTGTCCCAGCCCCACACCTGTCCCAGCCCCTCACCTGCCCCACACCTGTCCCTCACCTGTCCCCACCTGTCCCAGCCCCACCCCGGCCCCACATCTGTCCCAGCCCCACACCTGCCCCACCTGCCCCACCTGCCCATCACTCACGATCTCAGGTGTGCTGCTGCAGCCCCTCACCTGTCCCAGCCCCTCACCTGTCCCACACCTGCCCCACCTGTCCCAGCCCTGCCCGTCACTCACGATCTCAGGTGTGGTGTCCCAGCCCCACACCTGTCCCACACCTGTCCCAGCCCCACACCTGCCCCACCTGTCCCACACCTGCCCCACCTGCCCCACCTGCCCGTCACTCACAATCTCAGGTGTGGTGTCCCAGCCCCACACCTGTCCCAGCCCCACACCTGTCCCAGCCCCCCACCTGCCCGTTACTCACGATCTCAGGTGTGCTGTCCCAGCCCCTCACCTGTCCCAGCCCCACACCTGTCCCAGCCCCACACCTGCCCCACACCTGTCCCAGCCCCACACCTGCCCCCCACCTGCCCGTCACTCACGATCTCAGGTGTGGTGCCGATTTTCTTGGCCAGCTCCCCCCTCTCCATGGCGCTCAGGTAGAGGAACCTGCCCAGCAGCTCCCCGTCCAGAACGTTCCGCACGGCGTTCTGCAGCAGGCGCCGCTCCGACTGCAGCAGCCTGCGCCAGGTGAGACAGGTGAGACAGGTGAGACAGGTGGGACAGGTGGGACAGGTGAGACAGGTGGGACAGGTGAGAGAGGTGAGAGAGGTGAGAGAGGTGAGAGAGGTGAGACAGGTGAGGGACAGGTGTGGGGACAGGGGGGACAGGTGGGACAGGTGAGACAGGTGAGACACAGGTGGGACAGGTGTGGGGACAGGTGGGAGAGGTGAGGGACAGGTGAGACAGGTGTGGGGACAGGTGAGGGACAGGTGGGACAGGACAGGTGGGAGAGGTGTGGGACAGATGTGGGGACAGGTGTGGGACAGGTGGGACAGGTGAGGGACAGATGAAAGAGGTGGGACAGGTGTGGGGACAGGGGGGACAGGACAGGTGGGAGAGGTGAGGGACAGGTGAGACAGGTGTGGGGACAGGTGAGGGACAGGTGTGCGACAGGTGAGACAGGTGAGACAGGTGGTACAGGACAGGTGGTACAGGTGAGGGACAAGTGTGGGGAGAGGTAAGGGACAAATGAGTCAGGTGAGGGACAAGTGTGGGACAGGTGAGACAGGTGAGATGGGACAGGTGAGACAAGTGAGACAGGTGTTGGGACAGGTGAGGGACAAGTGTGGGACAGGTGAGACAGGTGAGGTGGGACAGGTGAGACAGGTGAGGAACAGGTGAGACAAGTGAGACACGTGGGGACAGGTGAGCCACAGGTGGGACATGTGGGACAGGTGTGGGGACAGGTGAGGGACAGGTGAGGGACAGGTGGGACAGGTGGGACAAGACAGGTGAGACAGGTGAGGAACAGGTGAGACAAGTGAGACACAGATGGGGCAGGTGTGGGGACAGGTGAGGGACAGGTGGGGGACAGGTGTGACAAGTGAGATGTGTGGGGACAGGTGACAGGTGAGACACAGGTGGGACATGTGGGACAGGTGTGGGACAGGTGAGACACAGGTGGGACAGGTGTGAGACAGGTGGGACAGGACAGGTGGGACAGGTGGGACAGGACAGGTGGGAGAGGTGTGGGACAGGTGAGGGACAGGTGTGATAGGTGAGACAGGTGTGGGAACAGGTGAGAGACAGGTGAGACAGGTGGGACAGGTGAGGGGACAGGTGGGACAGGACAGGTAGGAGAGGTGAGGGACAGGTGGGACAGGTGGGACAGGTGAGGGACAGGTGAGACAGGTGGGACATGTGGGACAGGTGAGGGGCAGGTGAGACAGGTGGGACAGGACAGGTGAGACAGGTGAGGAACAGGTGAGACAAGTGAGACACAGGTGGGACAGGTGGGACAGGTGTGGGGACAGGTGAGGGACAGGTGAGGCAGGTTGGATAGGTGAGGCAGGTGAGGGATAAGTGAAAGACAGGTGAGACAGGTGTCCCCAGCTGTCCCCAGGTGTGCCCAGCTGTCCCAGGTGTGCCCAGGTGTGTCCCTGGTGTGTTTCAGGTGTCCCAGGTGTATCCCCAGCTCTCCCCAGGTGTGCCCAGGTGTGTCCCAGCTCCCCTGAGGTGTGCCCAGGTGTGTCCCAGGTATCCCCAGCCATCCCCAGGTATCCTCAGGTGTGTCCCAGGTGTGTCCCAGCTGTCCCCAGGTGTCCTCAGCTCTCCCCAGGTGTGCCCAGGTGCCCCCAGTCATCCCCAGGTATCCTCAGGTGTGTCCCCAGGTGTCCCCAGCTCCCCCCAGGTACCCCCAGGTGCCCCCAGCCATCCCCAGGTGTGTCCCTGGTGAGTTTTAGGCGTCCCAGGTGTGTTTCAGGTGTCCCAGCTGTCCCCAGCTCCCCCCAGGTGTGCCCAGGTGTGTCCCAGGTGTGTCCCTGGTGAGTTTTAGGCGTCCCAGGTGTGTTTCAGGTGTCCCAGCTCTCCCCAGGTGTGCCCAGATGTGTCCCAGGTATCCCCAGGTGCCCCCAGCCATCCCCAGGTGTGCCCCAGGTGTGTCCCAGCTGTCCCCAGGTGTCCCCAGCTCCCCCCAGGTGTATCCCCAGGTGTGTCCCAGGTGTGCCCAGCCATCCCCAGCCATCCCCAGGTATCCTCAGGTGTGTCCCAGCTGTCCCCAGCTCCCCCCAGGTGTGTCCCAGGTGTGCCCAGCTGTCCCCAGCTCCCCCCAGGTGTGTCCCAGGTGTGCCCAGCTGTCCCCAGCTCCCCCCAGGTGTGTCCCAGGTGTGCCCAGCTGTCCCCAGCTCCCCCCAGGTATCCCCAGGTGCCCCCAGCCATCCCCAGGTGTGTCCCTGGTGAGTTTTAGGCGTCCCAGGTGTGTTTCAGGTGTCCCAGCTCTCCCCAGCTCTCCCCAGGTGTGCCCAGGTGTGTCCCAGGTATCCCCAGGTGCCCCCAGCCATCCCCAGGTATCCTCAGGTGTGTCCCAGGTGTGTCCCAGCCATCCCCAGCTCCCCCCAGGTGTGTCCCAGGTGCCCCCAGCCATCCCCAGCTCCCCCCAGGTGTATCCCCAGGTGTGTCCCAGCTGTCCCAGCTGTCCCCAGCTCCCCCCAGGTATCCCCAGGTGCCCCCAGCCATCCCCAGGTATCCCCAGGTGTATCCCCAGGTGTCCCCAGGTGTGTCCCAGGTGTGTCCCAGGTGTGTCCCAGGTGCCCCCAGCCATCCCCAGCTCCCCCCAGGTGTATCCCCAGGTGTGTCCCAGCTGTCCCAGCTGTCCCCAGCTCCCCCCAGGTATCCCCAGGTGCCCCCAGCCATCCCCAGGTATCCCCAGGTGTATCCCCAGGTGTCCCCAGGTGTGTCCCAGGTGTGTCCCAGGTGTGTCCCAGGTGCCCCCAGCCATCCCCAGCTCTCCCCAGGTGTGCCCCAGCTGTCCCCAAGTGTATCCCCAGGTGTGCCCAGGTGTGCCGTTACCTGAAGGCGCGGGGGTTGAGCCCGGCCAGGTGTGGCAGGGCGGAGCTGAGCGCGTTCTGCAGCATCAGCAGCCTCCGGTAGGTTTTCTCCTGCATCGGCAGCAGCAGCCCCAGGCCCCCGTCCAGCGTCGCTGCGGGGACAGCGGGGTCAGGGTGAGAAACCCCAAAATCCCCCAAATTCCCAAAATCCTGAACCTCAAAATCAGGAACCCCAAAATCCGAAACCCAAAAATCACTAAATTGCCAAAATCCTGAACCCCCAAATCCCCCAAATCCTGAACCCCAAATCCTGAACCCCAAATCCCCAAAATCCCCAGTCCCCAAAATCCCCAAAATGCCCAAAATCCTGAACCCCCAAATCCCCCAAATCCCCCAAATCCTGAACCCAAAATCCCCAAATCCGGAACCCCCAAATCCCCAAAAACCCCCAAACCCCCAGAATTCTGAACCCCAAAATCCCCGAAATCCCCAAAATCCCCAAAATCCTGAACCCAAAATCCCCAAAATCCGAAACCCAAAAATCACGAAATCCCCAAAATCCTGAACCCCAAATCCTGAACCCCAAAATCCCGAAATCCCCCAAATCTGAACCACAAAATCCTCAACCCCCAAAATCCCCAAAATCCTGAACCCCAAAATCCCCAAACCCCCCAAATCCTGAACCCCCAAATCCCAAAATCCCCAAAATCCCCAAAATCCTGAACCCCCAAATCCTGAACCCCAAAATCCCCCAAATCCTGAACCCCAAAATCCCCCAAATCCCCCAAATCCTGAACCCAAAATCCCCCAAATCCCCAAAATCCTGAACCCCCAAATCCCCCAAATCCCCAAAATCCTGAACCCAAAATCCCCCAAATCCCCAAAATCCCCCAAATCCTGAACCCCAAAATCCCCCAAATCCTGAATCCCAAAATCCTGAACCCCCAAATCCCCAAAATCCCCCAAATCCTGAACCCCAAAATCCTCAAACCCCCCAAATCCTGAACCCCCAAATCCTGAACCCCCAAAATCCCCAAAAACCCCGAAATCCCCAAAATCCCAAACCCCAAAATCCCCAAAATCCTGAACCCCAAAATCCCCATAAACCCCAAAATCCCCAAAATCCTGAACCCCAAAATCCCCAACCCCAAATGCTGAACCCCAAAATCCCTGAAATCCCCAACCCCAAGATCTCCAAAATCCCCAAATCCCCAAAATCCCAAATCCCAAAACCCTGAACCCCAAAATCCCCAACCCCAAAATCTCCAAAATCCCTAAAGCCCAAAATCCCCAAAACCCAGAACCCCAAAATCTCAAATCCCAAACCCCAAACCCCCAAAATCCTGAATCCCAAAATCCCGAATTCCCAAACCCCAAACTTCCAAAGTCCCCAAATCCCCAACCCCAAAATCCCCAAAATCCTGAACACCAAAACCCCCAATCCCCAACCCCAAAATCCCGAACCCCAAAATCTCAAAATCCACAACCCCCAAATCCGGAATTCAAGAATCCCCAAATCCCAAACCCCAAAATCCCAAATCCTAAAATCCCCAAACCCCAAAATCCTGAACCCCAAAATACCCAAAATCTGGAATCCCAAACCCCAAAACCCCAAATATCCAACCCCCAAATCCCCAAAATCCCGAACCCCCAAATCCTGAATTTGAGAACCCCCAAAACCCTGAATTCCAGAACCCCAAATCCCCAAAATCCCAAATCCCAAATCCCCAAAATCCCAAATCCCAAATCCCAGAACCCCAAATCCCAAATCCCCGATCCCCAAAATCCCAAATCCCCAACCCCCAAATCCCCAAAATCCCAAATCCCAGAACCCCAAATCCCAAATCCCAAATCCCAGAACCCCAAATCCCCAAATCCCCAAATCCCAAATCCCAGAACCCCAAAATCCCAAATCCCAGAACCCCAAAATCCCAAATCCCAGAACCCCAAAATCCCAAATCCCCCAAATCCCGGCAGTCAGGGCCACACCTGGGTCCTGCACCCCAAACCCCAGCCCAGGTGCGCCCCTCACTGAGCCAGGTGCTGGGCTTGCTCCAGCCCCAGGTGTGCCCAGGTGTGTCCCCATTGTCCCCAGTATCCCCAGGTGTATCCCCGCTCTCCCCAGGTGTGCCCAGGTGTATCCCCAGGTGTGCCCTCACTGAACCAGGTGCTGTGCTTGTTCTCCCAGGTGTATCCCAGGTGCATCCCAGGTATCCCCAGGTGTATCCCCACTGCCCCCAGGTGTGCCCAGGTGTATCCCAGGTGTGCCCTCACCGAACCAGGTGATGTGCTTGTTCTCCCAGGTGCCCCAGGTGTACCCCCAGTGTCCCAGGTGTGCCCAGGTGTATCCCAGGTGTGCTCTCCCCAGTGCTTGTTCTCCCAGGTGTATCCCCATTGTCCCAGGTGTATCCCCGCTCTCCCCAGGTGTATCCCCAGGTGTATCCCAGGTGTGCCCAGGTGCGTCCCTCACCCAACCAGGTGATGTGCTTGTTCTCCCAGGTGCCCCAGGTGTATCCCCATTGTCCCAGGTGTATCCCCACTCTCCCCAGGTGTGCCCAGGTGCGTCCCTCACTGAACCAGGTGCTGTGCTTGTTCTCCCAGGTGCCCCAGGTGTATCTCAGGTGTATCCCCAGTGTCCCCAGATGCCCCAGATGTATCCCCAGGTGTATCCCCAGCTCTCCCCAGGTGTGCCCAGGTGTGTCCCCAGGTGTGTCCCTCACCGAACCAGGTGATGTGCTTGTTCTCCCAGGTGTGTCTCCAGTGTCCCAGGTGTATCTCAACTCTCCCCAGGTGTATCCCCAGTATCCCCAGTGTCCCCAGGTGTCCCAGATGTATCCCAGGTGTGTCCCAGCTCTCCCCAGGTGTGCCCAGGTGTATCCCCAGGTGTGCCCTCACCGAACCAGGTGATGTGCTTGTTCTCCCAGGTGCCCCACGTGTATCCCAGCTCTCCCCAGGTGTGCCCAGGTGTGCCCTCACCGAACCAGGTGCTGTGCTTGTTCTCCCAGCTGTATCCCCATTGTCCCCAGTGTCCCAGGTGTACCCCAGGTGTATCCCCAGTGTCCCAGGTGTATCCCAGCTCTCCCCAGGTGTCCCCAGGTGTATCCCCAGGTGTGCCCTCACCGAACCAGGTGATGTGCTTGTTCTCCCAGGTGTGCCCAGGTGCATCCCAGGTATCCCCAGGTGTATCCCCACTGCCCCCAGGTGTGCCCAGGTGTATCCCAGGTGTGCCCTCACCGAACCAGGTGATGTGCTTGTTCTCCCAGGTGCCCCAGGTGTATCCCAGGTGTATTCCCAGTATCCCCAGCTCTCCCCAGGTGCCCCCAGGTGTATCCCAGCTGTCCCAGCTGTATCCCCACTGCCCCTGGTGTGCCCAGGTGTATCCCAGGTGTATCCCAGGTGTGTCCCTCACCGAACCAGGTGCTGTGCTTGTTCTCCCAGGTGCCCCAGGTGTATCCCCAGTATCTCCACTGCCCCCAGCTCTCCCCAGGTGTATCCCAGCTCTCCCCAGGTGTACCCCAGGTGTGTGCCCAGGTGTGTCCTCACCGAACCAGGTGATGTGCTTGTTCTCCCAGGTGCTGGAGCGCCGGTTGGGCCCCTCGGCGTGGCCCCGGCACGGCGTGCGCCAGAAGGTGTTGACGTGCGCCCCCACGTGGAAGTCGGCGCGGCGCAGCAGCCGCAGCCCCCCGAAGGACTCCTTGGCTGGGGGGGGGAGGGGAACAGGCTCACCTGGGCTCACCTGAGCTCATCTGAGCTCACCTGAGCTCACCTGGCCCCGCCCCGCTCACCTTCAGGCAGGTACATGTAGACCAGCAGGTTGCGGTCGCGGTCGGACACTGCGGGGGAAGGGAGGGGATTGGGTGGGATTTGAAGGAGAATTGAACCGAATTGACCCAAATTTACCCAAAATTGACCCAAATTTACCCAAATTTACCCAAATTCACCCCAAAATTGACCCAAATTCACTCGGATTTAGCCAAATTCACCCCAAAATTGACCCAAATTCACTCGGATTTACCCAAATTTACCCAAATTTGACCCAAATTTACTCAAATTTACCCAAATTCACCCAAATTTGACCCAAATTCACCCCGAAATTCACCCAAAATTGACCCAAATTCACGCAAATTTGACCCAAATTCACCCTAAAACTGACCCAAATTTGACTCAAATTCACCCCAAAATTGACCCAAATTCACCCCAAAATTGACCCAAAATTGACCCAAATTCACTCGGATTTACACAAATTGACCCAAATTCACCCAAATTTGACCCAAATTTACCCAAAACTGACCCAAATTCACTTGGATTTATCCAAATTCACCCCCAAATTGACCCAAATTCACCCCAAAATTGACCCAAATTTGACCCAAATTCACTCAGATTTAGCCAAATTGACCCAAATTCGACCCAAATTCACTCGGATTTATCCAAATTCACCCCAAAATTAACCCAAATTCACTCAGATTTATCCAAATTTACCCAAATTTACCCAACTTTACTCAAATTTTTCCCAAATTTACCCAAATTCACACGGATTTAGCCAAATCACCCCCAAGTTTATACAGATTTATGCAAATTTGTCTAAAATCCATCCAAATTCACTCAAATTTGACCCAAATTGACTCGGAGTTATCCAAATTCAACCCCAAATTTACCCAAATTCACCCAAATTTGACCCAAATTCACTCAAATTTACCCAAATTCAACCCAAATTCACTCGGATTTACCCAAATTTACCCAAATTTACCCAAATTTACCCAAATTTGACCCAAATTCACTCAGATTTATCCAAATTTACCCAAATTCACTCAGATTTATCCAAATTTACCCAAATTCACCCAAATTTGACCCGAATTCACTCAGATTTATCCAAATTCACCCCAAATTCACCCAAATTTACCCAAATTCACTCGGATTTACCCAAATTCACCCAAATTTGACCCAAATTCACCCCCAAATTGACCCAAATTCACCCCAAAATTGACCCAAATTCGACCCAAATTCACTCGGATTTATCCAAATTCACCCCAAAAATTACCCAAATTCACCCAAATTTACCCAAATTTACCCAAATTTACCCAAATTCACCCCAAAATTGACCCAAATTCACCCAAAATTGACCCAAATTCACTCAGATTTATCCAAATTCACTCGGATTTATCCAAATTTACCCAAATTCACCCAAATTTGACCCAAATTCACTTGGATTTAGCCAAATTCACCCCCAAATTTACCCAAAATTGACCCGAATTCACTCGGATTTATCCAAATTCACCCCAAATTTGACCCAAATTCACCCAAATTTGACCAAATTCACCCCCAAATTCACCCGAAATTGACCCAAATTCACCCCAAAATTGACCCAAATTCACTCGGATTTATCCAAATTCACCCAAATTTGACCAAATTCACCCCCAAATTGACCCAAATTGACCCAAATTTACCCAAATTCACTCAAATTCAACCCAAATTCACTCGGATTTATCCAAATTCACCCCAAAATTGACCCAAATTCACCCCCAAATTTACCCAAATTCACCCAAATTTGACCAAATTGACCCCCAAATTGACCCAAATTCACCCAAATTTGACCCAAATTTACCCAAATTCGACCCAAATTCCCTCGGATTTATCCAAATTCACCCCGAAATTGACCCAAATTCACCCAAATTTGACCCAAATTCACTCGGATTTATCCAAATTCAACCCCAATTTGACCCAAATTCACCCAAATTTACCCGAATTTGACCCAAATTCACTCAAAATTGACCCAAATTTGACCCAAATTCACCCCAAATTGACCCAAATTCACTCGGATTTAGCCAAATTCACCCAAAATTGACCCAAATTCACCCCCAAATTCACCCAAATTTGACCCAAATTCACTCGGATTTATCCAAATTTACCCAAATTCACCCAAAATCGACCAAAATTCACTTGGATTTAGCCAAATTCACCCCCAAATTTACCCAAATTTGACCCAAATTCACCCCAAAATTGACCCAAATTCACTCGGATTTATCCCAATTTGACCCAAATTCACCAAAATTTGACCAAATTCACCCCCAAATTGACCCAAATTCACCCCAAAATGGACCCAAATTTGACCCAAATTCACTCAGATTCAGCCAAATTGACCCAAATTCGACCGAAATTCACTCGGATTTATCCAAATTCACCCCAAAATTTACCCAAATTCACTCAGATTTATCCAAATTTACCCAAATTTGACCCAAATCCACACAGATTTATCCAAATTCACCCCAAATTGACCCAAATTCACTCGGATTTAGCCAAATTCACTCCCAAATTGACCCAAATTTACTCAAATTTGACCCAAATTCACCCCAAATCCACCCAAATTTACCCAAATTCACCCAAATTTGACCCAAATCCACCCAAACTCACCCAAAATCCACCCAAACTCACCCAAAATTCACCCAAAGTCACCCAAACCACCCAAAATTCACCCAAAATTCACCCAAAACCACCCAAAATTCACCCAAAATTCACCCAAAATTCACCCAAAACTCACCCAAAATTCACCCAAAATTCACCAAACTCACCCAAAATTCACCCAAAATTCACCCAAAATCCACCCAAACTCACCCAAAATTCACCCAAACTCACCCAAACCACCCAAAATTCACCCAAAATTCACCCAAAATCCACCCAAACTCACCCAAAATTCACCCAAACTTACCCAAAATTCACCCCAAATCCACCCAAACTTACCCAAACCCACCCAAACTCACCCAAAATTCACCCAAAATTCATCCAAACTCACCCAAACTCACCCAAAATTCACCCAAAACCACCCAAACTCACCCAAAACTCAACCAAACTCACCCAAAATTCACCCAAAATTCACCCAAAATTCACCCCAAATCCAACCAAACCCAACCAAACCCAACCAAACCCAACCAAACCCAACCCAAACTGAACCAAACCAAACTGAGATCAACCAAACTCAACCAAACCCACCAAACTCATCTCAAACCCAACTGAGATCAACCAAACCCGACCCAAATGAACCAACTCAGCCAAACCCAACAAAACCCAACAAAATCCAACCAAACCCAACCCAAACCCACCCAAAGTCACCGATTCTGAACCAAACCCAACAAAAAGCACCCAAAGCCAACAAATTTCAACCCAAACCCAACCAGACCCAACCAACATCAACCAAACTCAACCAAACCCAACCCAAACTCAACCAAACCCACCCGAACCCACCCAAAGTCACCAATTTTGAACCAAACCCAAGGAGAAGCACCCAAAGCCAACAAATTTCAACCCAAACTCAACCAAACTCAACCCAAACCCAACCAAACCCAACCAAACCCAACCAAACCCAACCCAACTCAACCCAAACCCAACCAAACCCAACCAAACCAACCAAACCCAACCAAACTCAACCAAACCCAACCAAACTCAACCAAACCCAAACCCAACCAAACCAAACCCAAACTCAACCAAACCCAACCAAACTCAACCCAAACTCAACCAAACCCAAGCAAACCCAACCAAACTCAACCCAAACTCAACCAAACCCAACCAAACTGAACCAAACCCAACCAAACTCAACCAAACCCAACCAAACCCAACCAAACTGAACCAAACTCAACCAAACTGAACCAAACTCAACCAAACCCAACCCAAACCCAACCAAACTCAACCAAACCCAACCCAAACTCAACCAAACCCAACCAAACCCAACCAAACCCAACCAAACTCAACCAAACTCAACCAAACTGAACCAAACCCAACCAAACCCAACCAAACCCAACCAAACTCAACCCAAACTCAACCAAACCCAACCAAACTCAACCAAACTCAACCAAACCCAACCAAACCCAACCAAACTCAACCAAACCCAACCAAACCCAACCAAACCCAACCAAACCCAACCAAACTCAACCCAAACTCAACCAAACCCAACCAAACCCAACCAAACTCAACCAAACTCAACCAAACCCAACCAAACCCAACCAAACTCAACCCAAACTCAACCAAACTCAACCAAACCCAACCAAACCCAACCAAACCCAACCCAAACCCAACCAAACCCAACCAAACTCAACCAAACTCAACAAAACTCAACCCAAACTCAACCAAACCCAACCCAAACTCAACCAAACTCAACCAAACCCAACCAAACCCAACCAAACCCAACCAAACTCAACCAAACCCAACCAAACCCAACCCCAACCCAACCAAACTCAACCAACATCAACCAAACTCAACCAGACCCAACTACAGTCAACTAAACCAAGCTAAACCCAATTGAGCCAACCCAAACTCAACCAAATCCAGCCAAACGCAACCAAACCCACCCAAAGTCACTGGTTTCGATCCAAATCCAAGGAGAAGCATCCAAACCAAACAAATTTCAACCAAACCCAACCAAACTCAACCCAAACGCAAGCAAACCCAACCCAAGCTCAACCAAACCCAACCAAACCCAACCAAACTCACCAATTTTGATCCAAACCCAAGGAGAAGCACCCAAAGCCAACAAATTTCAACCCGAACTCAACCAAACCCAACCAAACCCAACCAAACCCAACCACAGTCAATCAAACTAAACCAAATCCAACTGAGATCAACCAAACCCAACCCAAACTCAACCAAACTCAGCCAAAGTCACCGATTCTGAACCAAACCCAAGGAGAAGCACCCAAAGCCAACAAATTTCAACCCAAACCCAACCAAACCCAAACCAAACCCAACCAAACCCAACCAAGCTCACCAATTTTGATCCAAACCAGCGAGAAGCACCCAAATTTCAACCAAACTCAACCCAAACTCAAGCAAACCAAACCAAACCCACCCAAAGTCACCGATTTTGATCCAAATCCAAGGAGAAGCACCCAAAGCCAACAAATTTCAACCCAAACTCAACCAAACCCAACCAAAGTCTCAGATTTTGAACCAAAACCAATGAAAATCACCCAAAGCCAACAAATTCCAACCCAAACTCAACCAAACTCAACCAAACCAAACCAAACCCAACCAAACCCGACCCAAACCCAACCCAAACTCACCAATTTTGATCCAAACGCAACAAATTTCAACCAAACTCAACCCAAATGCAACCAAACCCAACCAAACTCAACCCAAACCCAACAAATTCCAACCCAAACCCAACCCAATCCCAACCCAAACTTCACCAACCCCACCCCACCCCACCGGGCCCTGTCCCTACCCAGGAATCCCAGCTGGGTGCCGTCCACCATGAAGTCCACGCTGTAGACCTCCAGCGGCTTCGCGTCCTGTAGGGGACACCCCTGTCAGTGTCACCGTCACTGTCACCGTCACCGCCCCGGTGACACCCCCCGAGTGTCCCCCAAGGCCTGGGTGTCCCCTCAGGTGTCCTCCAGGAGATCCCGAGACCTTGAGCGTCCCCTGAGGTCTCGGGATGTCCCCCAGGAGCATGAAGGTGTCCCCTGGGAGGTGACCTCAGTGTCCCTTGAGACCACCCCAGTGTCCCTCAGCACCTTCAGGTGTCACCACGACCCTCAGGTGTCCCCCAGCACCCTCAGGTGTCCCCCAGCACCCTCAGGTGTCACTGATGACCCTCAGGTGTCCCCCAGGACCTTCAGGTGACCCCCAGGACCCTCAGGTGTCCCCCAGCACCTTCAGGTGTCCCCCAGCACCCTCAGGTGACACCACGACCCTCAGGTGTCCCTCAGCACCCTCAGGTGTCCCCCAGCACCCTCAGGTGTCACCACGACCCTCAGGTGTCCCCCAGGACCCTCAAGTGACACCTACAACCCTCAAATGTCCTCCAGGACCCTCAGGTGTCCCCCAGCCATGGCCCCCACGACCCTCAGGTGTCACCATGACCCTCAGGTAACCCCCAGCACCCTCAGGTGTCCTCCAGCACCCTCAGATGTCCTCCAGCACCCTCAGGTGCCCTCCAGCACCCTCAGGTGTCCTCCAGGAACCTCCTGGGAGATCCCGAGACCTTGAGCGCCCCCTGAGGTCTCTGGATGTCCCCCAGGAGCAGGAAGGTGTCCCCTGGGAGGTGGCCAAGGTCTTGAGGTGTCCCTGAAGGAGCCTTCAGTGTCCCTGGAGACCATCCCAGTGTCCCTCAGCACCCTCAGGTGTCCCCCAGCACCCTCAGGTGTCCCCCAGCAGGTGTCACCACAAACCTCAGATGTCCCCCAGCACCCTCAGGTGACCCCCAGCACCCTCAGATGTCCCCCAGCACCCTCAGGTGTCACCAATGACCCTCAGATGTCACCACGACCCTCAGGGCACCCTCAGGTGTCCCCCAGCACCCTCAGGTGACACCTACGACCCTCAGGTGACCCCCAGGACCCTCAGGTGTCACCACCACCCTCAGGTGTCCCCCAGGACCCTCAGGTGTCACCTACGACCCTCAGATGTCACCAATGACCCTCAGGTGTCCCCCAGGACCTTCAGGTGACCCCCACCACCCTCAGGTGACCCCCAGCACCCTCAGGTGTCCCCCAGCACCCTCAGGTGTCACCAATGACCCTCAGGTGACCCCCAGCACCCTCAGGTGTCCTCCAGCACCCTCAGGTGTCACCGATGACCCTCAGGTGACCCCCAGGATGTCCCCTGAGATGTCCCCAGGCCCCCTGGGCATCCTCTGAGGCCCCCCAAGCTTCCACCCATCCCCCCTGGTGGTCCCTCCACGACCCCAGGAGTGTCCCCACCTAGGCCAGTGGTGGCCCCATGGGGGGGTTTGGTGGCCCAAGGTAGGTTTGGTGGCCCTGGGGAAGGTTTGGTGGTCTCATGGTGGTTTGGTGGCCTCATGGGGAGTTTGGTGGTCCCATGGTCCCATAGAGGGGTTTGGTGGCCCTGTGGGGAGTTTGGTGGCCCTGGGGGGGTTGGTGGCCCCATAGGGGGGTTTGGTGGCCCCATGGAGGTTTGGTGGCCACATGGAGTTTGGTAGCCCCACAGGGGTTTGGTGGCCCCATAGGGGTTTGGTGGCCCTGTGGGGAGTTTGGTGGCCCCACGGGGGTTTGGTGGCCCCATAGGGGGATTTGGTGGCCCTGTGGGGAGTTTGGTGGCCCCAGAGAGGTTTGGTGGCCCCGAGGCCGATTTGGTGGCCACACGGGAGTTTGGTGGCCCCGAGGCCAGTTTGGTGGCCCCAGAGGGGTTTGGTGGCCCTGGGGAAGGTTTGGTGGTCTCATGGTGGTTTGGTGGCCTCATGGGGAGTTTGGTGGTCCCATGGTCCCATGGGGGGTTTGGTGGCCCTGGGGGGGTTGGTGGCCCCATAGGGGGATTTGGTGGCCACATGGGGGTTTGGTGGCTCCAGAGGGGTTTGGTGGCCCTGTTGGGGGTTTGGTGGCCCCACAGGGGTTTGGTGGCCACATGGGAGTTTGGTGGCCACATGCGAGTTTGGTGGCCCTGAGGCTGGTTTGGTGGCCCCACAGGAGCTTGGTGGCCCCACAGGAGTTTGGTGGCCACACAGGGGTTTGGTGGCCACACAGGGGTTTGGTGGCCCCATAGGGGTTTGGTGGCCCTGAGGCCGGTTTGGTGGCCACATGGGGGTTTGGTGGCCCTGGGGAATGTTTGGTGGTCTCATGGTGGTTTGGTGGCCTCATGGGGAGTTTGGTGGTCCCATGGTCCCATGGGGGGGTTGGTGGTCCCGTGGGGGGGTTTGGTGGCCCTGGAGGGGTTGGTGGCCTCATGGGGAGTTTGGTGGCCCCATAGTCCTATAGGGGGGTTTGGTGGCCCCATAGGGGGACTTGGAGGCCCTGTGGGGAGTTTGGTGGCCCCGAGGCAGGTTTGGTGGCCCCGTGGGGGGGTTTGGTGGCCCTGGGAGGTTTGGTGGCCCCACAGGAGTTTGGTGGCCCCACAGGAGTTTGGTGGCCCCACAGGGGTTTGGTGGCCCCACAGGGGTTTGGTGGCCCTGAGGCCAGTTTGGTGGCCACACAGGGGTTTGGTGGCCCCACAGGGGTTTGGTGGCCACACGGGGGTTTGGTGGCCACATGGGAGTTTGGTGGCCCCACAGGGGTTTGGTGGCCCTGATGGCCGTTTGGTGGCCCCGAGGCCGGTTTGGTGGCCCCAAGGCGGGTTTGGTGGCCCCAGAGGGGTTTGGTGGCCCTGATGGCCAGTTTGGTGGCCACACAGGGGTTTGGTGGCCACATGGGGGTTTGGTGGCCCCATAGGGGTTTGGTGGCCCTGAGGCCAGTTTGGTGGCCACATGGGGGTTTGGTGGCCACACAGGGGTTTGGTGGCCCCACAGGAGTTTGGTGGCCCCATGGAGGTTTGGTGGCCCCATAGGGGTTTGGTGGCCCCATAGGGGTTTGGTGGCCACATGGGGGTTTGGTGGCCCCACAGGGGTTTGGTGGCCCCATAGGGGTTTGGTGGCCACATGGGGGTTTGGTGGCCCCATAGGGGTTTGGTGGCCCCATAGGGGTTTGGTGGCCACATGGGGGTTTGGTGGCCCCACAGGGGTTTGGTGGCCCCGAGGCCGATTTGGTGGCCACACGGGAGTTTGGTGGCCCCACAGGAGTTTGGTGGCCACATGGGGGTTTGGTGGCCCCATAGGGGTTTGGTGGCCCTGATGTTGGTTTGGTGGCCCCGATGGCTGGTTTGGTGGCCCCAAGGCCGGTTTGGTGGCCCCAGGGGAGTTTGGTGGCCCCAAGGGTGGTTTGGTGGCCCCAAGGGTGGTTTGGTGGCCCCAAGGTGGGTTTGGTGGCCCCAGGAGGGTTTGGTGGCCCCAAAGCGGGTTTGGTGGCCCCGATGCCCGTTTGGTGGCCCCAAGGCTGGTTTGGTCGCCCCGATGGCCGGTTTGGTGGCCCTGATGGCTGGTTTGGTGGCCCCAAGGCTGGTTTGGTGGCCTTGATGGCTGGTTTGGTGGCCCCAAGGTGGGTTTGGTGGCCCCGATGGCCAGTTTGGTGGCCCCAAGGCGGGTTTGGTGGCCCTAAGGCAGGTTTGGTGGCCCCAAGGCCGGTTTGGTGACCCCAAGGCCGGTTTGTTGGCCCCGTGTAAGGTTTGGTGGCCCCAGGGATGATTTGGTGACCCCAGGAGGGTTTGGTGGCCCCAATGCCGATTTGGTGGCCCCAGGGCTGGTTTGGTGGCCCCGATGCTGTTTTGGTGGCCCCGATGCTGTTTTGGTGGCCCCGAGGCCAGTTTGGTGGCCCCGATGGCCAGTTTGGTGGCCCTGTGTAAGGTTTGGTGGCCCCAAGGCCGATTTGGTGGCCCCGATGGCCGGTTTGGTGACCCCAGGAAGGTTTGGTGACCCCAATGCCAATTTGGTGGCCCCGATGGCTGGTTTGGTGGCCCCAAGGCTGGTTTGGTGGCCCCGATGGCCGGTTTGGTGACCCCAAGGCCGGTTTGGTGGCCCCGATGGCCGGTTTGGTGGCCCCGATGCTGGTTTGGTGGCCCCAGGAGGGTTTGGTGGCCCCAAGGGTGGTTTGGTGGCCCCAAGGCCAGTTTGGTGACCCCAAGGGTGGTTTGGTGGCCCCAAGGCCGGTTTGGTGGCCCCAGGAATGGTTTGGTGGCTCTGAGGGGTTTGGTGGCCCCAGGGCCGGTTTGGTGGCCCCGATGCCAATTTGGTGACCCCAAGAGGGTTTGGTGACCCCAAGGGTGGTTTGGTGGCCCCAAGGCCGGTTTGGTGGCCCCAATGCCAATTTGGTGGCCCCGATGGCCGCTTTGGTGGCCCCAAGGCGGGTTTGGTAGCCCCAAGGCCGGTTTGGTGGCCCCGATGGCCAGTTTGGTGGCCCCAAGGTGGGTTTGGTGGCCCCAAGGCCGGTTTGGTGACCCCAATGCCAATTTGGTGGCCCCGATGGCCGGTTTGGTGGCCCCAAGGGTGGTTTGGTGGCCCCAAGGGTGGTTTGGTGGCCCCAGGAATGGTTTGGTGACCCCAATGCCAATTTGGTGGCCCCGATGGCCGCTTTGGTGGCCCCGAGGCTGGTTTGGTGACCCCAGGAGGGTTTGGTGACCCCAGGAGTGTTTGGTGGCCCCAAGGAGGGTTTGGTGGCCCCGATGGCTGGTTTGGTGACCCCAATGCCAATTTGGTGACCCCAAGAGGGTTTGGTGGCCCCAAGGGTGGTTTGGTGGCCCTGATGGCCGGTTTGGTGGCCCCGAGGCTGGTTTGGTGGCCCCAGGAATGGTTTGGTGGCTCTGAGGGGTTTGGTGACCCCAGGAGGGTTTGGTGGCCCCGATGGCTGGTTTGGTGACCCCAGGAGGGTTTGGTGGCCCCGATGGCTGGTTTGGTGACCCCAGGAGGGTTTGGTGGCCCCGATGGCTGGTTTGGTGACCCCAATGCCAATTTGGCGACCCCAAGAGGGTTTGGTGACCCCAAGGCCGGTTTGGTGACCCCAATGCCAATTTGGTGGCCCCGATGGCCAGTTTGGTGGCCCCAAGGCCAGTTTGGTGACCCCAAGGCTGGTTTGGTGACCCCAAGGCCGGTTTGGTGGCCCCGATGGCCGGTTTGGTGGCCCCAGGGATGATTTGGTGGCCCCAGGAGAGTTTGGTGACCCCAATGCCAATTTGGTGGCCCCAATGGCCGCTTTGGTGGCCCCGATGGCCGCTTTGGTGGCCCCAATGCCAATTTGGTGGCCCCAATGGCCGCTTTGGTGGCCCCGATACCCGTTTGGTGGCCCCGATGGCCAATTTGGTGACCCCAGGAGGGTTTGGTGGCCCTTGAGGGGTTTGATGTCCCCAATGCCAATTTGGTGGCCCCGATGGCCGGTTTGGTGACCCCAATGCCAATTTGGTGACCCCAGGAGGGTTTGGTGACCCCAATGCCAATTTGGTGACCCCAAGGCCGGTTTGGTGACCCCAATGCCAATTTGGTGGCCCCAATGGCCGCTTTGGTGGCCCCAATGCCAATTTGGTGGCCCCGATGGCCGGTTTGGTGACCCCACAGGAGTTTGGTGACCCCAGGAGGGTTTAGTGGCCCCAAGGGTGGTTTGGTGGCCCCGATGGCCGCTTTGGTGGCCCCAGGAGGGTTTGGTGGCCCCAGGGGTGGTTTGGTGGCCCTTGAGGGGTTTGATGTCCCCAATGCCAATTTGGTGGCCCCGATGGCCGGTTTGGTGGCCCCGAGGCTGGTTTGATGACCCCAATGCCAATTTGGTGGCCCCGATGGCCGCTTTGGTGGCCCCAGGAGAGTTTGATGACCCCAATGCCAATTTGGTGGCCCCGATGGCCGCTTTGGTGGCCCCGACGCGCACCCGGCTGACGAGGGACAGGGTCTTGCTCTCCTCCTGGTAGCGCAGCAGCGAGATGCTCTTCATCAGGTCGGCGGCCAGGATGAAGCTCTTGACGCTGATCATCTGGTGGATGTAGAGCTGCGTGTCGATGAAGGCCATGCCCGTCAGCTCGTTGTCCTTCAGGCTCCACAGGAAGATCTGAGAGGACAACCTGAGGTCACCATGGAGATCTCCAGCCCCATGGTGGCCTAGGACACCTCCTTGGTGGCACCCTCAGGTCACCAACCCAAGCCCAAGTGACACTGAGGGGCCACCAAGGTCAGCTCGTTGTCCTTCAGGCTCCACAGGAAGATCTGAGGGGACACCTCGAGGTCACTGTGGAGGTCCCCAGCCCCCTGGTGGCCTTTGACACCTCCTTGGTGGCCCCTCAGGTCACCAACCCAAGCCCAAGTGACACTGAGTGGCCACCATGAGCAGCTCTTGGCCCTCAGATTCCTCAAGAAGATCTGAGGGGACAGGGACACCCTGAGGTCGCCATGGTGGTCCTGGACCTCCAAGTGACCCTTGACGCCTCCTTGGTGGCCCCTCAGGTCACCAACCCAAGCTCAAGTGACGTTGAGTGGCCACCAAGGTTGGCTCACTGTGCCTGAGGCTCCACAGGAAGATCTGAGAGGACACCCCGAGGTCACCATAGTGGCCCTGGACCTCCAACTGACCTCTGACACCTCCTTGGTGGCACCCTCAGGTCACCAACCCAAGCTCAAGGGACACTGAGTGGCCACCATGAGCAGCTCTTGGCCCTCAGGCTCCTCAAGAAGATCTGAGGGGACAGGGACACCCCGAGGTCACTGTGGAGGTCCCCAACCCTCCCTGGTGGCCCCTCAGGTCACCAACCCAAGCCCAAGTGACATTGATGGGCCACCAAGTTTGGCTCAGTGTCCTTCAGGCTCCACAGGAAGAACTGAGAGGACAGCGACACCCCGAGGTCACCATGGTGGCCCTGGACCTCCAACTGACCTCTGACACCTCCCTGGTGGCACCCTCAGGTCACCAACCCAAACCCAAGTGATACTGAGTGGCCACCAAGGGCAGCTCGTTGTCCTTCAGGCTCCACAGGAAGATCTGAGGGACACCTCAAGGTCACCATGGAGGTCTCCTGCCCCAAGGTGGCCTTGGACACCTCCTTGGTGGCCCCTCAGGTCACCAACCCAAGCTCAAGTGATGCTGAGTGGCCACCAAGGTTGGCTCAGTGTCCTTCAGGCTCCACAGGAAGATCTGAGAGGACACCCCGAGGTCACCATGGTGGCCCTGGACCTCCAACTGACCTTTGACACCTCCTTGGTGGCCCCTCAGGTCACCAACCCAAGCTCAAGCGGCACTGAGTGGCCACCAAGGTTGGCTCATTGTCCCTGAGGCTCCACAGGAAGATCTGAGCGACACCCTGAGGTCACCATGGTGGCCCTGGACCTCCAACTGACCTCTGACACCTCCCTGGTGGCACCCTCAGGTCACCAACCCAAGCCCAAGTGACGTTGAGTGGCCACCAAGGTCGGCTCATTGTCCTTCAGGCTCCACAGGAAGATCTGAGAGGACACCGTGAGGTCACCTCGTGGAGGTCCTCAAACCCCTGGTGGCCTTTGACACCTCCCTGGTGGCACCTCAGGCCAACAACCCAAGCCCAAGTGACATTGAGGGGCCACCAAGGTTGGCTCACTGTGCCTGAGGCTCCACAGGAAGATCTGAGGGACACCTCAAGGTCACTGTGGATGTCCCCAACCCCATGGGGACCTTGGACACCTCCCTGGTGGCACCTCAGGTCACCAACCCAAGCTCAAGTGACACTGAGTGGCCACCATGAGCAGCTCTTGGCCCTCAGGCTTCTCAAGAAGATCTGAGGGGACAGGGACACCTCAAGGTCACCATGGAGATCTCCAACCCCATGGTGGCCTTCGACACCTCCTTGGTGGCCCCTCAGGCCACCAACCCAAGCCCAAATGACACTGAGGGGCCACCAAGGGCAGCTCATTGTCCTTGAGGCTCCACAGGAAGATCTGAGAGGACAGGGACACCCCGAGGTCACCATGGTGGCCCTGGACCTCCAAGTGACCTTTGACACCTCCCTGGTGGCACCTCAGGTCACCAACCCAAGCTCAAGTGACACTGAGTGGCCACCAAGGTTCGCTCAGCGTCCTTCAGGCTCCACAGGAAGATCCGATAGGACAAGGACACCCTGAGGTTATCATGGTCGCCCTGGACCTCCAGGTGACCCTTGACGCCTCCTTGGTGGCCCCTCAGGTCACCAACCCAAGCCCAAACGGCATTGAGGGGCCACCAAGGTTGGGTCATTGTCCTTCAGGCTCCACAGGAAGATCTGAGGGGACACCTCGAGGTCACCATGGTGGCCCTGGACCTCCAACTGACCTCTGACACCTCCTTGGTGGCACCCTCAGGTCACCAACCCAAGCCCAAGTGACATTGAGGGGCCACCAAGGTTGGCTCAGTGTCCTTGAGGCTCCACAGGAAGATCTGAGAGGACAACCCGAGGTCACTGTGGAGGTCCCCAACCCCCTGGTGGCCCTTGACACCTCCTTGGTGGCACCTCAGGTCACCAACCCAAGCCCAAGTGACATTGATGGGCCACCAAGGTTGGCTCAGTGTCCTTCAGGCTCCACAGGAAGATCTGAGGGGACACCTCGAGGTCACCTCGTGGAGGTCCCCAACCCCCTGGTGGCCCCTCAGGTCACCAACCCAAGCCCAAGTGATGTTGAGTGGCCACCATGAGCAGCTCTTGGCCCTCAGGCTCCACAAGAAGATCTGAGGGGACATCCCGAGGTCACCATGGTGGCCCTGGACCTCCAAGTGACCTTTGACACCTCCTTGGTGGCCCCTCAGGTCACCAACCCAAGCTCAAGCGACACTGAGGGGCCACCAAGGTCAGCTCATTGTCCCTGAGGCTCCACAGGAAGATCTGAGGGGACAACCCGAGGTCACCATGGAGGTCCTCAACCCCATGGTGGCCTTTGACACCTCCTTGGTGGCCCCTCAGGTCTCCAACCCAAGCTCAAATGACACTGAGTGGCCACCACGGGCACCTCTTGTCCCTCAGGCTCCTCAAGAAGATCTGAGGGGACAGAGACACCCTGAGGTCGCCATGGTGGCCCTGGACCTCCAAGTGACCCTTGACACCTCCCTGGTGGCCCCTCAGGTCACCAACCCAAGCCCAAATGACACTGAGTGGCCACCAAGGTCGGCTCATTGTCCTTGAGGCCCCCCAAGAAGATCTGAGGGGACACCCCGAGGTCACCGTGGAGGTCCCCAATCCCATGGTGGCCTTTGACACCTCCTTGGTGGCACCTCAGGCCACCAACCCAAGCCCAAGTGACGCTGAGGGGCCACCAAGGTTGGCTCATTGTCCTTCAGGCTCCACAGGAAGATCCGATAGGACAGGGACACCTCAAGACCACCACAGGTGTTCCCCAGGTGTGCCCAGGTGTGTCCAGGTGTGTCCCCAGGGGTCCCCAGGTTCCTCCAGGTGCTCCCAAGTGTGCCCAGGTGTCCTCAGCTGTCCCCAGGTGTGTCCCAGGTGCCCCCAGGTGTGCCCAGGTGTCCTCAGGTGTCCTCAGCTGTTCCCAGGTGCCCCCAGGTGTGTCCCCAGGTGTGCCCAGTTGTGTCCCAGGTGTCCCCAGCTGCCCCCAGCTGTCCCCAGGTGTGCCCAGGTGCCCCCAGGTGTGCCCAGGTGCCCCTAGATGTCCCCAGGTGTGCCCAGGTGTGTCCCCAGGTGTCCCCAGGTGTCCCCAGGTGCCCCCAGGTGTGTCCAGGTGCCCCCAGCTGCCCCCAGCTGTCCCCAGGTGTCTCCAGGTGTGTCCCAGGTGCCCCCAGGTGTCCCCACGCGTTCCCCAGGTGCTCCCAAGTGCGCCCAGGTGTCCTCAGCTGTCCCCAGGTGTGTCCCCAGGTGTGTCCCACGTGTCCCCAGCTGCCCCCAGGTGTCCCCAGGTGTGTCCCCAGCTGCCCCCAGGTGTCCCCAGGTGTCCCCAGGTGTCCCCAGGTGTGCCCAGGTGTCCCCAGGTGTGCCCAGGTGCACCTTCTGGCCGATGGCAGACACCAGGTAGCCGTGGCAGTGGCACAGGGCGGTGACCGGGCCCTTCTGCTCCTTCTCGTAGAGAACCTTGAACTTGTTCTTGGTCAGCGGCTGCCCCGGCTCGGGGACCACCTCGATCACGTCCAGGATCAGGATCTGCACAGGTGAGACAGGTGAGACAGGTGAGACAGGGTCAGGGACCACCTCGATCACATCCAGGATCAGGATCTGTGCAGGTGAGACAGGTGAGACAGGTGAGAGAAAGGTGAGACAGGTGAGAGACAGGTGAGACAGGTGAGACAGGTGAGGCAGCCTCAGGGACCACCTCGATCACGTCCAGGATCAGGATCTGCGCAGGTGAGACCAGACAGGTGAGACAGATGAGACAGGGATAGGACAGGTGAGACAGGTGAGAGGTGAGACCAGACAGGTGAGACAGGTGAGACAGGGATGGGGCAGTGCCCCGGCTCGGGGACCACCTCGATCACATTCAGGATCAGGATCTGCGCAGGTGAGACCAGACAGGTGAGACAGGGACAGGTGAGACATAGGGACAGGTGAGACAGGGATGGGCACAGGTGAGACAGGTGATACAGGGATGGGGCAGTGCCCCGGCTCCAGAACCACCTCGATCACGTCCAGGATCAGGATCTGCACAGGTGAGACTGGACAGGTGAGACAGGGATGGGGCAGGTGAGACAAGTGAGACATGGCACAGGTGAGACAGGGATGGGACAGGGACAGGTGAGACAGGTGAGACACATGGCACAGATGAGACATGGCACAGGTGAGATAGGGATTGGGCAAATGAGACAGGAATGGGTGAGACAGGTACAGGACAGGTGAGACAGGGATGGAACAGGTGCCCCGGCTTGGGGACCACCTCGATCACGTCCAGGATCAGGATCTGTGCAGGTGAGACAGGTGAGAGACAGGTGAGACAGGTGAGACAGGTGAGACAGGTGAGACAGGTGCCCCGGCTCGGGGACCACCTCGATCACGTCCAGGATCAGGATCTGCACAGGTGAGACATAGGGACAGGTGAGACAGGGATGGGACAGGTGAGACAGGGATGGGCACAGGTGAGACAGGTGAGACAGGTGCCCCGGCTCGGGGACCACCTCGATCACATCCAGGATCAGGATCTGCACAGGTGAGAGACAGGTGAGACCAGACAGGTGAGACAGGTGAGACAGGTGAGACAGGTGAGACAGGTGAGACAGGGATGGGGCAGTGCCCCGGCTCGGGGACCACCTCGATCACATCCAGGATCAGGATCTGCACAGGTGAGAGACAGGTGAGACCAGACAGGTGAGACAGGTGAGACAGGTGAGACAGGTGAGACAGGGATGGGGCAGTGCCCCGGCTCGGGGACCACCTCGATCACGTCCAGGATCAGGATCTGCACAGGTGAGAGACAGGTGAGACCAGACAGGTGAGACAGGTGAGACAGGTGAGACAGGTGAGACAGGGATGGGGCAGTGCCCCGGCTCGGGGACCACCTCGATCACGTCCAGGATCAGGATCTGCACAGGTGAGAGACAGGTGAGACAGGGATGGAACAGGTGAGACAGGTGAGACAGGTGAGACAGGGATGGGACAGGTGCCCCGGCTCAGGGACCACCTCGATCACATCCAGGATCAGGATCTGCGCAGGTGAGACAGGTGAGACAGGGGAGACAGGGACAGGTGAGACACACAGCACAAGTGAGACAGGTGAGACAGGGATGGACAGGTGAGACAGGGATGGGGCAGGTGAAACAGGGAGGGGGCAGTGCCCCGGCTCGGGGACCACCTCAATCACATCCAGGATCAGGATCTGCACAGGTGAGACCAGACAGGTGAGACAGGTGAGACAGGGATGGGACAGGTGAGACAGGTGAGACAGGTGAGACAGGTGAGACAGGTGCCCCGGCTCGGGGACCACCTCGATCACATCCAGGATCAGGATCTGCACAGGTGAGACCAGACAGGTAAGACAGGTAAGACAGGAACAGGTGAGACACGGCACAGCACAGGTGAGACATAGGGACAGGTGAGACAGGGAGGGGGCAGTGCCCCGGCTCCAGAACCACCTCGATCACGTCCAGGATCAGGATCAGCACAGGTGAGACAGGACAGGTGAGACAGGGATGGGGCAGGTGAGACAAGTGAGACACGGCACAGGTGAGATAGGGATGGGGCAGATGAGACAGGAACGGGTGAGACAGGTACGGGGGACAGGTGAGACAGGGACAGGTGAGACAGGGACAGGTGAGACAGGGATGGGCAGTGCCCCGGCTCGGGGACCACCTCAATCACGTCCAGGATCAGGATCTGTGCAGGTGAGACAGGTGAGACAGGGACAGGTGAGACACACAGCACAAGTGAGATCAGACAGGTGAGACAGGTGAGACAGGGATAGGACAGGTGAGACACAGCGCAGGTGAGACAGGTGAGACAGGGATGGGGCAGGTGAGACAGGGATGGGACAGGTGCCCCGGCTCGGGGATCACCTCGATCACGTCCAGGATCAGGATCTGTGCAGGTGAGACAGACAGGTGAGACCAGACAGGTGAGACAGGGAGGGGACAGGTGCCCCGGCTCAGGGACCACCTTGACCACGCCCAGGATCAGGATCTGCACAGGTGAGACTGGACAGGTGAGACATGGCCCAGGTGAGACACATGGGGGACAGGTGGGACATGGCACAGGTGAGACACGGCCCAGGTGAGACACATGGGACAGGTGAGACACATGGGGCACAGGTGAGACATGGCACAGGTGAGACATGCAGGGGACAGGGATGGGCCCGGTGAGACAGGGATGGGCCAGGTGAGACAGAGACAGCCCAGGTAAGTCCTTGAAAGCTCAGGTGAGACATGGATGCCTCAGGTGAGTCCTGGACAGCCCAGGTGAGTCATGGAGAGCCCAGGTATGGCTTGGCATGCCCCAGGTGTTCCCCAGGTATATCCCAGGTGTTCCCCAGGTGTGCCGTACCCTGCCCCGGCAGGTGACCTCCTCGGCCTGCATCAGGCAGGTGTGTCCCCAGGTGTGCCCAGCTGTTCCCCAGGTGCCCCAGGTGTTCCCCAGGTGTTCCCCAGGTGTTCCCCAGGTGTCCCCAGCTGTCCCCAGGTGTGCCCAGGTGTTCCCCAGGTGTGCCCAGGTGTGCCGTACCCTGCCCCGGCAGGTGACCTCCTCTCCCTGCATCAGGCAGGTGTGCCCCCAGGTGTTCCCCAGGTGTGCCCAGGTGTGCCCAGGTGCCCCAGGTGTGCCCAGCTGTTCCCCAGGTGTTCCCCAGGTGTTCCCCAGGTGTGCCGTACCCTGCCCCGGCAGGTGACCTCCTCTCCCTGCATCAGGCAGGTGCCGACGGCCACGTAGCCCTTGAGGCCGGACACCGTCTCCTCGGAGCGCAGCGACACCGTCTTCATGCAGGTGACGTGCTCCCACTCCTCCAGGGCGATCCTGCGCAGGTGAGGGCACAGGTGAGCTCAGCTGAGGACAGGTGAGCTCAGGTGAGTTCAGGTGTGCCCAGGTGAGCTCAGGTGGGCTCAAGGGGGCACCCCAGGGTGCTCAGGTGGCGCCCCAGGGACACCTCACCCCATGCAGGTGATGGGTTCTGACCCCTCCACTGCCATCCCGGGGGCCCACGTGAGCCCTGGTGAGCCCAGGTGAGCTCAGGTGAGGTCCTAAAGGGGGATTTGGGGTTCCCAGTGGGATTTTGGGGTCCCTGATGGGATTTTGGGGTCCCTGATGAGATTTTGGGGTTCCCCAGGGTGATTTTGGGGGATTTGGGGTCACACCTGTTGGGAAGGGGCTCCCAGCTCACCTGGGCTTTGGGGTGGGTGGGGATTTGGGGTTCCCTGGGGGATTTTTTTGGGTCCCTGAGGCATTTTTGGGGTTTTCCAGGGAGATTTTGGGGTCCCTGATGGGATTTTTGGGGTTTCCCAGGATGATTTTGGGGTTCCCAGTGGGATTTTGGGGTCCCTGATGTGTTTTTGGGGTGTCCCAGGGGGATTTTGGGGTTTCCAGGGGGATTTGAGGTCCCACCTGGTGCTGGGAATGGGCTCCCAGGTGAGCCAGGATTTCGGGGTTCACCCCCGGGGGGTTTGGGATTTTGGGGGTCCCTGATGGGATTTTGGGGTCCCTGGCAAGTTTTTGGGGTGTCCCAGGATTATTTTGGGGTGTCCCAGAGTTATTTTGGGGTTTCTCAGGGTTATTTTGGGGTGTTCCAGGGGGATTTTGGGGGGTTTGGGGTCGCACCTGGTGTTGGGAACGGGCTCCCAGCTCACCTGGGGTTTGGGGTGGGTGGGGATTTGGGGTTCCCAGGGGGATTTTTTGGGGTCCCTGATGCATTTTTGGGGTTTCCCAGGGGGATTTTGGGGGATTTTGGGGATTTTGGGGTCGCACCTGGTGCTGGGAATGGGCTCCCAGCTGAGCCGAGATTTTGGGGTTCACCTTGGAGATTTGGGGTCCCTGATGCATTTTTGGGGTTTTCCAGGGATATTTTGGGGGTCCCTGATGGGATTTTGGGGTTCCTGGAGGGATTTTGGGGGATTTTGGGGGGTTTGGGGTCGCACCTGGTGTTGGGAACGGGCTCTCAGCTCACCTGGGGTTTGGGGTGGGTGAGGATTTGGGGTTCCCTGGGGGATTTCTTGGGGTCCCTGATGGGATTTTGGGGTTCCCCAGTGGGATTTTGGGGGGTCCCACCTGGTGGTGGGGATGGGCTCCCAGCTGTGCTGGGATTTTGGGGTTCACCTTGGAGATCTGGGGTTCCCAGAGGGATTTTGGAGTTCCTGATGGGATTTGGGGTCCCTGATGGGATTTTGGGGTTTCCCAGGGGGATTTTTGGGGTTCTCATTGGAATTTTGGGGTTCCCAGTGGGTTTTTGGGGGTCCCTGATGGGATTTCGGGGTCCCTGATGGGATTTTGGGGTTTCCCAGCAGGAATTTTGGGGTTCCCAGTGAAATTTTGGTGTTTCCCAGGGGGCTTTTGGGGTTTCCCAGTGGGATTTTGGGGGATTTTGGGGATTTTGGGGTCGCACCTGATGCTGGGAACAGGCTCCCAGCTCACCTGGGGTTTGGGGTGGGTGGGGATTTGGGGTTCCCAGGGGGATTTTTTGGGGTCCCTGATGGGATTTTTGGGGTTTCCCAGGGTTATTTTGGGGTTCCCAGTGGGATTTTAGTGGTCCCTGATAGGATTTTGGGGGTCCCTGATGGGATTTTGGGGTCCCTGATGGGTTTTTGGGGGATTTTTGGGGTGTTTGGGGTCGCACCTGGTGTTGGGAATGGCCTCCCAGCTGAGCCGGGATTTTGGGGTTCAGCCGGAGATTTGCGGTCCCTGATGGGTTTTTGGGGTCCCTGATGGGATTTTTGGGGGTTTCCCAGGGGTATTTTGGGGTTCCCAGTGGGATTTTTGGGGGTCCCTGATGGGATTTTGGGTTCCCTGATGGGTTTTGGGGTCCCTGATGGGATTTTTGGGGTTTCCCAGGGTGATTTTGGGGGTCCCTGATGAGATTTTGGGGTTTCCCAGGGGGATTTTTGGGGGATTATGGGGTGTTTGGGGTCGCACCTGGTGCTGGGAATGAGCTCCCAGCTGAGCCAGGATTTTGGGGTTCATCCTGGAGATTTGGGGTCCCTGATGGGATTTTGGGGGTCCCTGATGGGATATTTGGGCTTTCCCAGGGGTATTTTGGGGGGTTTGGGGTCACACCTGTTGGGAACGGGCGCCCAGCTCACCTGGGGTTTGGGGTGGGTGGGGATTTGGGGTTCCCAGGGGGATTTTTTGGGGTCCCTGATGCATTTTTGGGGTTTCCCAGGGTGATTTTGGGGTTCCCAGTGGGATTTTGGGGGTCCCTGATGGGATTTTGGGGGTTTCCCAGGGTGATTTTAGGGGTCCCTGATGGGATTTTGGGGGTTCCTGATGGGTTTTTGGGGTCCCTGATGGGTTTTTGGGGGTTCCTGATGGGATTTTGGGGTTTCCCAGGAGGAATTTTGGGGTTCCCATTGAAATTTTGGTGTTTCCCAGGGGGATTTGGGGGGATTTTTGGGGGATTTTGGGGATTTTGGGGGTCCCACCTGGTGTTGGGGATGGCCTCCCAGCTGAGCCGGGATTTTGGGGTTCACCTTGGAGATTTGGGGTTCCTGATGGGTTTTTGGGGGTCCCTGATGGGATTTTTGGGTTCCCTGATGGGATTTTGGGGTACCCACGGTGATTTTGGGGGATTTGGGGGTCGCACCTGGTGTTGGGAAAGGGCTCCCAGCTCACCTGGGGTTTGGGGTGGGTGGGGATTTGGGGTTCCCAGTGGGATTTTGGGGTCCCTGATGGGATTTTGGGGTCCCTGATGGGTTTTTGGAGGTCCCTGATGGGATTTTGGGGTTTCCCAGGGGGATTTGGGGGGATTTTGGGGGTTTCTTGGGGTGTTTGGGGTCACACCTGTTGGGAAGAGGCTCCCAGCTCACCTGGGCTTTGGGGTGGGTGGGGATTTGGGGTTCCCAGCGGGATTTTTGGGGTCCCTGATGGGATTTTGGGGTTCACCTTGGAGATTTGGGGTCCCTGATGGGATTTTGGGGGTCCCTGATGAGATTTTGGGGTCCCTGATGGGTTTTTGGAGGTCCCTGATGGGTTTTTGGGGTTTCCCAGTGGGATTTTGGGGGATTTTGGGGTGTTTGGGGTCACACCTGGTGCTGGGAATGGGCTCCCAGCTGAGCCGGGATTTTGGGGTTCACCCCGGGGATTTGGGGTCCCTGATGGGATTTTTGGGGTTTCCCAGGGTGATTTTGGGGGATTTTGGGGGATTTTTGGGGGGTTTGGGATCACACCTGTTGGGAACCGGCTCCCAGCTCACCTGGGGATTGGGATGGGTGGGGATTTGGGGTTCCCAGTGGGATTTTGAGGGTCTCTGATGCGATTTTGGGGGTCCCTAATGGGTTTTTGGGGGTCCCTGATGCATTTTTGGGGTTTCCCAGGGGGATTTTGGGGGATTTTGGGGTGTTTGGGGTCCCACCTGGTGTTGGGGATGGGCTCCCCGCTCACCTGAGGTTTGGGGTGGGTGGGGATTTGGGGTTCCCAGTGGGATTTTGGGGTCCCTGATGCATTTTTGGGGTTTTCCAGGGGGATTTTGGGGTCCCTGATGGGATTTTGGGGTGTTCCAGGGTTATTTTGGGGTTTCCCACGGTGATTTTGGGGGTTTTGGGGTTCGCACCTGGTGTTGGGAACGGGCTCCCAGCTCACCTGGGGATTGGGCTGGGTGGGGATTTGGGGTTCCCAGTGGGATTTTGGGGTCCCTGATGCATTTTTGGGGTTCCCAGTGGGATTTTGGGGGTCCCTGATGGGATTTTGGGGGTCCCTGATGGGTTTTTGGGGGTCCCTGATGGGTTTTTGGGGTTTCCCAGTGGGATTTTGGGGGTCCCTGATGGGGTTTTGGGGTTTCCCAGGGGTATTTTAGGGAATTTGGGGTCACACCTGGCGCTGGGGCGGGCTCCCAGCTCACCTGAGGTTTGGGGTAGGTGGAGACTGAGAACTCTCAGTGGGATTTTGGGGTTCTCATTGGGATTTTTGGGGTCCCTGATGGGATTTTTGGGGTTTCCCAGGGTGATTTTGGGGGTCCCTGATGGGATTTTTGGGGTTTCCCAGGGTGATTTTGGGGGTCCTTGATGGGATTTTTGGGGTTTCCCAGTGGGATTTTGGGGGTTTTGGGGTCCCACCTGGTGTTGGGGACGGGCTCCCAGCTCACCTGGGGTTTGGGGTGGGTGGGGATTTGGGGTTCCCAGTGGGATTTTGGGATCCCTGATGCATTTTTGGGGTTTTCCAGGGGGATTTTGGGGTCCCTGATGGGATTTTGGGGTGTTCCAGGGTTATTTTGGGGTTTCCCAGGGTGATTTTGGGGGATTTGGGGTCCCACCTGGTGTTGGGAATGGGCTCCCAGCTGAGCCGGGATTTTGGGGTTCATCCTGGAGATTTGGGGTCCCTGATGGGATTTTGGGGGTCCCTGATGGGATTTTGGGGTTTCCCAGGGGGATTTTAGGGTTCCCAGTGGGATTTTGGGGTTCCCAGTAGGATTTTTGGGGTCTCTGATGGGATTTTGGGAGTCCCTGATGGGATTTTGGGGGTCCCTGATGGGATTTTGGGGTCCCTGATGAGATTTTGGGGTTTCCCAGGGTGATTTTGGGGAGTTTGGGGTCACACCTGTTGGGAACGGGCTCCCAGCTCACCTGGGGATTGGGATGGGTGGAGATTTGGGGTTCCCAGTGGGATTTTGGGGTCCCTGATGGGTTTTTGGGGTTTCCCAGGAGGAATTTTGGGGTTCCCAGTGAAATTTTGGGGTTTCCCAGTGGGATTTTGGGGGTTTTGGGGTCCCACCTGCTGTTGGGGACGGGCTCCCAGCTCACCTGGGGTTTGGGGTGGGTGGGGATTGAGAACTCTCAGTAGGATTTTGGGGTTTCCCAGGGTGATTTTGGGGGTCCCTGATGGGATTTTGGGGTCCCTGATGGGTTTTTGGGGTTTCCCAGGGGGATTTGGGGGGATTTTTGGGGGATTTTTGGGTGTTTGGGGTCACACCTGGTGTTGAGAACGGGCTCCCAGCTCACCTGGGGTTTGGGCTGGGTGGGGATTTGGGGTTCCCAGTGGGATTTTGGGGGTCCCTGATGGGTTTTTGGGGTCCCTGACGGGATTTGGGGTCCCTGATGGGATTTTTGGGGTTTCCCAGGGGGATTTTGGGGTTTCCCAGTGGGATTTTGGGGTCCCTGATGGGATTTTGGGCTTTCCCAGGGGGATTTTGGGGGATTTTGGGGGATTTTGGGGTCGCACCTGATGCTGGGAACAGGCTTCCAGCTCACCTGGGGTTTGGGGTGGGTGGGGATTTGGGGTTCCCAGGGGGATTTTTTGGGGTCCCTGATGCATTTTTGGGGTTTCCCAGGGTTATTTTGGGGTCCCTGATGGGATTTTAGGGGTCCCTGATGGGTTTTTGGGGGTCCCTGATGGGATTTTGGGTTCCCTGATGGGTTTTGGGGTCCCTGATGGGATTTTTGGGGTTTCCCAGGGTGATTTTGGGTTCCCAGTGAAATTTTGGTGTTTCCCAGGGGGATTTTTGGGGATTTTTGGGGTGTTTGGGGTCGCACCTGGTGCTGGGAATGAGCTCCCAGCTGAGCCAGGGTTTTGGGGTTCACCTTGGAGATTCGGGGTTCCCAGTGGGATTTTGGGGTTTCCCAGTGAAATTTTGGTATTTCCCAGGGGGATTTTGGGGTTTCCCAGGGGGATTTGGGGGGATTTTGGGGTCCCACCTGGTGTTGGGGATGGCCTCCCAGCTGAGCCGGGATTTTGGGGTTCACCTTGGAGATTTGGGGTTCCCAGTGAAATTTTGGTGTTTCCCAGGGGGTTTTGGGGGTCCCTGATGGGATTTTGGGGTTTCCCAGGGGGATTTGGGGGTTTCCCAGTGGGATTTTTGGGCATTTTGGGGATTTTGGGGGATTTTGGGGGGATTTTGGGGTCGCACCTGGTGCTGGGAATGGGCTCCCAGCTGAGCCGGGATTTTGGGGTTCACCTTGGAGATTTGGGGTCCCTGATGGGATATTTGGGGTTTCCCAGGGTGATTTTGGCGTTTCCCAGTGGGATTTTGGGGGATTTGGGATCACACCTGTTGAGAACGGGCTTCCAGCTCACCTGGGGTTTGGGGTGGGTGGGGATTTGGGGTTCCCAGGGGGATTTTTTGGGGTCCCTGATGGGTTTTTGGGGTTTCCCAGGGTGATTTTGGGGTTTTTGGGGTGTTTGGGGTCGCACCTTGTGCTGGGAATGGGCTCCCAGCTGAGTCGGGATTTTGGGTTCACCCTGGAGATTTGGGGTCCCTGATGGGATTTTGGGGTTCCCTGATGAGATTTTGGGGTGTCCCAGTGAGATTTTGGGGTGTTTGAGGTCCCACCTGGTGTTGGGAACGGGCTCCCAGCTCACCTGGGGTTTGGGATGGGTGGGGATTTGGGGTTCCCTGGGAGATTTTTTGGGGTCCCTGATGGGATTTTTGGGGTTTCCCAGGGTGATTTTGGGGTTTTTGGGGGATTTTGGGGTCGCACCTGGTGTTGGGGATGGCCTCCCAGCTGACGGGCGAGATGAGCTGGATGCTGAAGGCCTCCTGCTGCGGGGGGACGTAGCGCTCGTCTGCGGGGACACGGGGGGGACAGCGCAGGTGACAACGGGGACATTGGGGACAGTGTGGGGACATTGGGGACACTGGGGGGACACTGGGGACATTGGGGACATTGGGGGCATTGGGGGCATTGGGGACACTGGGGACATTGGGGACATTGGGGGCATTGGGGACACTGAGGGGACAGTGGGGACATTGGGGACATTGGGGACACTGGGGACATTGGGGGCATTGGGGACATTGGGGACACTGGGGACATTGGGGACATTGGGGGACATTGGGGACATTGGGGACATTGGGGACATTGGGGACATTGGGGGACATTGGGGACACTGGGGACATTGGGGGCATTGGGGACACTGGGGGGACATTGGGGGGACATTGGGGACATTGGGGGGACATTGGGGACATTGGGGTCATTGGGGTCATTGGGGGGTCATTGGGGACATTGGGGGGACATTGGGGGGACATTGGGGACATTGGGGGGATTGGGGGACATTGGGGACATTGGGGGGACATTGGGGACATTGGGGACAGTGGGGTCAATGGGGACATTGGGGACATTGGGGGACATTGGGGACAGTGGGGACATTGGGGTCATTGGGGGGATTGGGGACAATGGGGGCATTGGGGGATATTGGGGACATTGGGGACACTGGGGGGACACTGGGGACACTGGGGACATTGGGGACATTGGGGGACATTGGGGGGACAGTGGGGACATTGGGGACATTGGGGTCAATGGGGACATTGGGGACATTGGGGGACATTGGGGACAGTGGGGACATTGGGGACATTGGGGACATTGGGGGACATTGGGGGACATTGGGGGGACATTGGGGACATTGGGGACAGTGGGGGGACATGGGGGACATTGGGGACATTGGGGGGATTGGGGACATTGGGGACATTGGGGACACTGGGGACATTGGGGGGATTGGGGACATTGGGGACATTGGGGGCATTGGGGGACATTGGGGACATTGGGGGGACATTGGGGACATTGGGGGCATTGGGGGACATTGGGGACACTGGGGACATTGGGGACATTGGGGACATTGGGGACATTGGGGACATTGGGGGGACATTGGGGACACTGAGGGGACATTGGGGACATTGGGGACATTGGGGGGACAATGGGGACATTGGGGACATTGGGGACACTGGGGACATTGGGGACATTGGGGGGACATTGGGGACACTGGGGACATTGGGGACATTGGGGGGACACTGGGGACATTGGGGACATTGGGGACATTGGGGGGACAATGGGGACATTGGGGACATTGGGGACATTGGGGTCATTGGGGGTCATTGGGGGGATTGGGGGACATTGGGGACATTGGGGGACACTGGGGACATTGGGGACATTGGGGGTGTTGGGGGACATTGGGGGACATTGGGGGGATTGGGGACATTGGGGTCATTGGGGGACATTGGGGGGACAGTGGGGGACATTGGGACATTGGGGACATTGGGGGACATTGGGACATTGGGGACATTGGGGGGATTGGGGACATTGGGGGGACATTGGGGACAGTGGGGGGGGACACCGGGGTTTGGGGTGGACACGGACGGATTTGGGGCAGTCCCCAGGTACCCCCACAATGACCCCAGGTGTGTCCCAGGTGTCCCCAGGTGTCTCAGGTGTGTCCCCAGGTGTGTTCCAGGTGTATCTCAGCTGTCCCCAGGTGTGTCCCCAGGTGTGTCCCCAGGTGTGCCCAGGCGACCCCAGCTGCCCCCAGATGCTCCCAGGTGTGTCCCCAGGTGTGTCCCCAGGTGTGTTCTAGGTGTATCTCAGCTGTCCCCAGGTGCTCCCAGGTGCATCCCCAGGTATTCCCAGATGTGTCCCAGGTGCACCCAGGTGTATCCCAGGTGTCCCCAGGTGTGTCCCCAGGTATTCCCAGGTGTATTTCAGCTATCCCCAGGTATTCCCAGGTGTGTCCCAGCTGTTCCCAGGTGTGCCCAGGTGTGTCCCCAGGTGTGTCCCCAGGTGTATCCCAGGTGTGTCCCAGCTGCCCCCAGCTGTCCCCAGGTGCTCCCAGGTGTGTCCCAGGTGTATTTCAGCTGTCCCCAGGTGTGCCCAGGTGTATTTCAGCTGTCCCCAGGTGTGCCCAGGTGTCCCCAGGTGTGCCCCTCACCTCTCTCGATGCTCTCGAACTCCTTCTCCTCTCCCGTCATCCGCGGGATCCGCGTGCAGGGGTGGGGGGAGCTCGTGGCCACCGCGTACACCTGGCGGGGGAGGGGAGACCTGAGACACACCTGGGACTCACCTGAGACCCCCCTGGGACCCCCAAAATCACCTGGGACCCCCTGGGACCCCCCTGGGACCCCCAAAATCACCTGGGACCCCCTGGGACCCCCCTGGGACCCCCAAAATCACCTGGGACCCCCTGAGACCCCCCTGGGACCCCCAAAATCACCTGGGACCCCCCTGGGACCCCCCCAGGGACTTGGGGCCACTGCGTTCACCAGGTGAGTGCTGGGCGTGTCCCAGGTGAGTGCTGGGTGTGTCCAGGTGCACATTGGGTGTGTCCCAGGTGTGCCCAGGTGTGCTCTGAGTGTGTCCCAGGTGTGCCCTGGGTGTGCCCAGGTGCACATTGGGTGTGTCCCAGGTGTGCCCAGGTGTGCTCTGAGTGTGCCCAGGTGAGTTCTGGGTGTGCCCAGGTGAGTTCTGGGTGTGCCCAGGTGTGCTCTGAGTGCGTCCAGGTGTGCTCTGAGTGTGCCCAGGTGAGTTCTGGGCGTGGCCAGGTGTGCTCTGAGTGCGTCCAGGTGAGTTCTGGGTGTGCCCAGGTGAGTTCTGGGTGTGCCCAGGTGAGTTCTGAGTGTGCCCAGGTGAGTGCTGGGCGTGTCCCAGGTGAGTTCTGGGTGTGTCCCAGGTGAGTTCTGGGTGTGTCCCAGGTGAGTGCTGGGCGTGTCCCAGGTGAGTGCTGGGCGTGTCCCAGGTGAGTTCTGGGTGTGTCCCAGGTGAGTGCTGGGCGTGTCCCAGGTGAGTTCTGGGTGTGTCCCAGGTGTGTTCTCAGTGTGCCCAGGTGAGTTCTGGGTGTGCCCAGGTGCACATTGGGTGTGTCCCAGGTGTGCCCAGGTGTGCTCTGAGTGTGTCCCAGGTGTGCCCTGGGTGTGCCCAGGTGTGCTCTGAGTGTGTCCAGGTGTGCTCTGAGTATGCCCAGGTGAGTGCTGGGCGTGTCCCAGGTAAGTTCTGGGTGTGCCCAGGTGCACATTGGGTGTGTCCCAGGTGTGCCCAGGTGTGCTCTGAGTGTGTCCAGATGTGCTCTGAGTGTGGCCAGATGTGCTCTGAGTGTGGCCAGGTGAGTTCTGGGTGTGCCCAGGTGAGTGCTGGGCGTGTCCCAGGTGAGTGCTGGGCGTGTCCCAGGTGAGTGCTGGGTGTGCCCAGGTTAGTGCTGGGCGTGCCCAGGTGTGCTCTCAGTGTGTCCCAAGCATGTCCCAGATGTGCTCTGAGTGTGCCCAGGTGAGTGCTGGGTGTGCCCAGGTGTGCTCTGAGTATGCCCAGGTGAGTTCTGAGTGTGTCCAGGAGTGCTCTGGGTGTGGCCAGGTGTGTTCTGAGCGTGTCCCAGGTGAGTTCTGGGTGTGCCCAGGTGAGTTCTGGGTGTGCCCAGGTGCACATTGGGTGTGTCCCAGGTGTGCCCAGGTGTGCTCTGAGTGTGTCCAGGAGTGCCCTGGGTGCGGCCAGGTGTGCTCTGGGCGTGTCCCAGGCGAGTTCTGGGTGTGCCCAGGTGAGTGCTGGGCGTGTCCCAGGTGTGTTCTGGGTGCACCCAGGTGAGTTCTGGGTGTGCCCAGGTGCACATTGGGTGTGTCCCAGGTGTGTCCAGGAGTGCCCTGAGTGTGTCCAGGTGTGCTCTGAGTGTGCCCAGGTGAGTTCTGGGTGTGCCCAGGTGTGCTTTGAGTGTGTCCAGGTGTGCTCTGAGTATGCCCAGGTGAGTGCTGGGCGTGTCCCAGGTGTGCTCTGAGTGTGTCCAGGTGAGTGCTGGACGAGTCCCAGGTGAGTTCTGGGTGTGCCCAGGTGTGCTCTGAGTGTGCCCAGGTGTGCTTTGAGTGTGCCCAGGTGAGTTCTGGGTGTGTCCAGGTTTGTTCTGAGTGTGCCCAGGTGTTCCCAGGTGGGCTCTAGGTGTGCCCAGGCGAGTTCTGAGTGTACCCAGGTGTGCCCGGGTGTGTTGTAAGTCTGCCCAGGTATGCCCACGTGTGTCCTGGGCATGCCCAGGAGTGCCCAGGTGTGTTGTAAGTCTGCCCAGGTATGCCCACGTGTGTCCTGGGCATGCCCAGGAGTGCCCAGGTGTGTTGTAAGTCTGCCCAGGTGTGCCCAGGTGTGTCCTGGTGTGCTCTGGGTGTGCCCAGGTGAGTTCTGAGTGTGCCCAGGTGTGCCCAGGTGTGTTGTAAGTCTGCCCAGGTATGCCCAGGTGTGTCCTGGGCGTGCCCAGGTGTGCCCAGGTGTGTTGTGGGCACGCCCAGGTGTGCCCAGGTGTGTCGCGGGCATGCCCAGGTGTGCCCAGGTGTGCCATGGGTGTTCCCAGGTGTGCTCTGAGTGTGCCCAGGCGAGTTCTGAGTGTGCCCAGGTGTGCCCAGGTGTGTTGTAGGTCTGCCCAGGTATGCCCAGGTGTGTCCTGGGTGTGCCCAGGTGCACCCAGGTGTGTCCTGGGCGTGCCCAGGTGTGCCCAGGTGTGCCCCCGGCCCCGCCCACCTTGGACTCCACGTGGTAGGCGACGTAGTGGGCGGTGCAGCGCAGGGGGATCTTCCTCACCGGCCAGGGGGCGTCGTACGACAGGTAAGCGGGGAGCACGCTGATCCTCAGCTCGCCCTGGCCCCAAAATACCCCAAAATCACCCCAAAATGGCTCAGGTGTGTCACAGCACAGGTAAGCGGGGAGCACGCTGATCCTCAGCTCGCCCTGGCCCCAAATACCCCAAAATTACCCCAAAATCACCCAAAATGGGCCAGGTGTGTCACAGCACAGGTGTGCAATGAGCACGCTGATCCTCAGCTCGCCCTGGCCCCAAAATATCCCAAAATCACCCCAAAATGGGCCAGGTGTGTCACAGCACAGGTGTGCACAGAGCACGCTGATCCTCAGCTCGCCCTGGCCCCAAAATATCCCAAAATCACCCCAAAATGGGCCAGGTGTGTCACAGCACAGGTGTGCACAGAGCACGCTGATCCTCAGCTCGCCCTGACCCAAAATATCCCAAAATCACCCCAAATTGACCCAGGTGTATCACAGCACATGTGTGCAATGAGCACGCTGATCCTCAGCTCGCCCTGAGCCCAAAATACCCCAAAATCACCCAAAAATGGGCCAGGTGTGTCCCAGCACAGGTGTGCACAGCACAGGTGTGTCACAGCACAGGTGTGTCACAGGACAGGTGTGTCACAGCACAGGTGTGTCACAGCACAGGTGTGCAGGGAGCACGCTGAGCCTCAGCTCGCCCTGAACCCAAAACACCCCCAAATCACCCCAAAATCACCCCAAAATGGGCCAGGTGTGTCACAGGACAGGTGTGCGAGGAGCACGCTGATCCTCAGCTCGCCCTGACCCAAAATACCCCAAAATCACCCCAAATTCACCCCAAAATGGGCCAGGTGTGTCACAGCACAGGTGTGCAATGAGCACGCTGGTCCTCAGCTCGCCCTGGCCCCAAAATATCCCAAAATTACCCCAAAATGGGCCAGGTGTGCACAGCACAGGTGTGTCCCAGCACAGGTGTGTCCCAGCACAGGTGTGTCACAGCACAGGTGTGTCCCAGCACAGGTGTGTCACAGCACAGGTGTGTCACAGGACAGGTGTGTCACAGCACAGGTGTGTCACAGGACAGGTGTGTCACAGCACAGGTGTGTCACAGCACAGGTGTGTCCCAGCACAGGTGTGCACAGCACAGGTGTGTCCCAGCACAGGTGTGTCACAGCACAGGTGTGCAGGGAGCACGCTGAGCCTCAGCTCGCCCTGAGCCCAAAATATCCCAAAATCACCCCAAAATGGGCCAGGTGTGTCACAGGACAGGTGTGACCCAGCACAGGTGTGCCCAGGTGTGCCCCAAAGCCCCCCAAAGTGTGCCCAGGTGCACTCACCTGGCAGTCAAAGCAGAGGAAGCCCTTGGGGCAGTTCAGGTGCCCCCAAAGCCCCCTCAGGTGTCCTCCAAAGCCCCCCTAGGTGTGCCCAGGTATCCCCAAAGCCCCCCCAGGTGTGCCCAGGTGTGCCCCAAAGCCCCCGCAGGTGTGCCCAGGTGTGCCCAAATCCCCCCCAGCTGCCCCCAGGTGCGCCCAGGTGTGCCCAGGTGTTCCCCAGGTGTGCCCAGGTGCGCTCACCTGCCGGTCGAAGTACAGGAAGCCCTTGGGGCAGTTCAGGTGCCCCCAAATCCCCCCCAGGTGTCCCCCAAAGCCTCCCAAGGTGCCCCCAAAGCCTCCCCAGGTGCCCCCCAAATCCCCCCAGGTGTGCCCAGGTGTGCCCCAAAGCCCCCCCAGGTGCGCCCCAAAGCCCCCCCAGGTGTGCCCAGGTGTGCCCAGGTGCGCTCACCTGGCGGTTGAAGTACAGGAAGCCCTTGGGGCAGTTGACGTTGTGGAAAGGTGCGAAGGATTCCACGGGGCCGTCGATGCCCATGGGGTGCAGGCGCAGCGCCCCCCGGCCCGTCAGCAGCACCCAGTGCGGGGAGGGGCCGCAGATGAACACCTGCGACAGGTGAGGGACAGGTGAGGAACACCTGGGGACAGGTGAGGGACCCAGGAGAATGGGAACAGGGACACCCAGGGACCCCCTGAGCAGCACCCAGTGTGGGGAGGGGCCGCAGATGAACACCTGAGACAGGTGAGGGACAGGTGAGATACACCTGGTCACACCTGGTCACACCTGGGACAGGTGAGGGACACCCAGAGACCCCCAGGAATGGGGCACCCAAAGCGCCCCCCGGCCCGTCAGCAGCACCCAGTGCGGGGAGGGGCCGCAGATGAACACCTGCGGACAGGTGAGGGACAGGTGAGGGACAGGTGAGATACACCTGGGACAGGTGAGGGACACCTGGGAATGGGGACAGGTGAGGGACACCTGGGAATGGGGACAGGTGAGGGACACCTGGGGACAGGGACACCCAGAGCCCCCCAGCCCGTCAGCAGCACCCAGTGCGGGGAGGGGCCGCAGATGAACACCTGGGACAGGTGAGATACACCTGGTCACACCTGGGACAGGTGAGGGACACCTGGGACAGGTGAGGGACAGGTGAGATACACCTGGTCACACCTGGTCACACCTGGGGACAGGTGAGGGACACCAGAGAATGGGGACAGGGACACCCAGGGACCCCCTGAGCAGCACCCAGTGCGGGGAGGGGCCACAGATGAACACCTGGGGACAGGTGAGGGGCAGGTGAGATACACCTGGTCACACCTGGTGACACCTGAGACAGGTGAGGGACACCCAGAGACCCCCAGGAATGGGGCACCCAAAGCACCCCCTGGGGCATCAGCAGCACCCAGTGCAGGGAGGGGCTGCAGGTGAACACCTGGGACAGGTGAGGGACAGGTGAGATACACCTGGTCACACCTGGGGACACCTGGGACAGGTGAGGGACACCTGGGGACACCCAGAGCCCCCTGGGAATCGGGAAGGGAACAACCCGAGCCCCCCCCAGGGTAACTCCCTGGGGTCTCCCCCCCGGTTTTGGGGTCCCCCTCAGCTCTGCCCCCATACATTTGGGGTCCCCCCCCCATGGATTTGGGGTCCCTGTCCCCGTTTTTGGGGTCCTCCCCAAAGATTTGGGACCCCCCCCCCACAGATTTGGGGTCCCTCCCCATAAATTGGGGGCCCCTCTCGCCAGTTTTGGGATCCCCCCCCATGGATTTGGGGTCCCTCTCCCCACAGATTTGGGGTCCCTGTCCCCATTTTTGGGGTTCCCCCCAAAGATTTGGGATCCTCATCATGGATTTGGGGTCTCCCCAATGGATTTGGGGTCCCTCCCCACAGATTTGGGGACCCTGGATTTGGGGTCCCTCTCCCCGGTTTTGGGATCCCCCCCCATAGATTCGGAATCCCCCCATAGATTTGGGGTCCCTGTCCCTGGATTTGGGGTCCCCCCCATATATTCAGGGTCCCTCTCCCCACAGGTTTGGGGTCCCTCCAGATTCGGGATCCCCCCATAGATTTGGGATCTCCCCATGGATTTGGGGTCTCCCCCCACAGATTTGGGGTCCCTTTCCCCATAAATTGGGGGTTCCTCCTCCAGATTTGGGATCCCCCCATTGATTTTGGATCCCTTTCCCCATAGATTTGGGGTCCCCCAATGGATTTGGGGTCTCGGTCCCCAGTTTTGGGGTCCCTGTCCCTGGATTTGGGGTCCCTGTCCCCATTTTTGGGGTCCTCCCCAAAGATTTGGGACCCCCCCCCCCACAGATTTGGGGTCCCTCCCCATAAATTTGGGGTCCCTCTCCACAGTTTTGGGATCCCTCCATGGATTCGGGGTCCCTCTCCCCATGGATTTGGGGTCCCTGTCCCCATTTTTGGGGTTCCCCCCAAAGATTTGGGATCCTCACCATGGATTTGGGGTCTCCCCAATGGATTTGGGGTCCCTCCCCACAAATTTGGGGTCCCCCTCATAGATCCAGGGTCCCTCTCCCCACAGATTTGGGGACCCTGGATTTGGGGTCCCTCTCCCCAGTTTTGGGATCCCCCCACAAATTTGGGGACCCCCATAGATTCGGGATCTCTCCATAGATTTGGGGTCCCTGTCCTTGGATTTGGGGTCCCCACCCCACGGATTTGGGGTCCCCCCCATAGATTCAGGGTCCCTCTCCCCATGGATTTGGGGTCCCTCCAGATTTGGGATCTCCCCATGGATTTGGGATCCCCCCATAGATCTGGGGTCTCCCCCCACAGATTTGGGGTCCCTTTCCCCATAAATTTGGGGTCCCTCTCCCCAGTTTTGGGATCCCCCCCATGGATTTGGGGTCCTTCTCCCCATAGATTTGGGGTCCCTCTCCCCGTTTTTGGGATCCCCCTCACCCCCGAGTATCCGGAGATGTCCTGGAAGTGCCGGAACCCAGAGCTGGAGCCCCCCATGGATTCGGGGTCCCTGTCCCCGTTTTTGGGGTCCCTCTCCCCGTTTTTGGAGTCCCTGTCCCCATTTTTGGGGTCCCCCTCCCCATTTTTGGGGTCCCTCTCCCCGTTTTTGGGGTCCCTCTCTCTGGATTTGGGATCCCTCTCCCCGTTTTTGGGGTCCCTGTCCCCGTTTTTGGGGTCCCTGTCCCCATTTTTGGGATCCCTCTCCCCGTTTTTGGGGTCCCTGTCCCCATTTTTGGGGTCCCCCTCCCCATTTTTGGGGTCCCTCTCCCCATTTTTGGGGTCCCTCTCCCCGTTTTTGGGGTCCCTGTCCCCGTTTTTGAGGTCCCTCTCTGGATTTGTGGTCCCTGTCCCCGTTTTTGGGGTCCCTCCCCATAGATTTGGGGTCCCTGTCCCCGTTTTTGGGGTCCCTCTCCCCATTTTTGGGGTCCCTCTCCCCATTTTTGGGGTCCCTGTCCCCGTTTTTGGGGTCCCTCCCCCATGGATTTGGGATCCCTCTCCCCGTTTTTGGGGTCCCTGTCCCCATTTTTGGGGTCCCTCTCCCCATTTTTGGGGTCCCTCTCCCCATTTTTGGGGTCCCTCTCCCCGTTTTTGGGGTCCCTCTCCCCATTTTTGGGGTCCCTCTCCCCATTTTTGGGGTCCCTCTCTCTGGATTCGGGGTCCCTGTCCCCGCTTTTGGGGTCCCTCTCCCCATTTTTGGGGTCCCTCTCTCTGGATTCGGGGTCCCTCTCCCCGTTTTTGGGGTCCCTCTCCCCATTTTTGGGGTCCCTCCCCATAGACTTGGGGTCCCTCTCCCCGTTTTTGGGGTCCCTGTCCCCGCTTTTGGGGTCTCTCTCCCCATTTTTGGGGTCCTTCTCCCCGTTTTTGGGGTCCCTCTCCCTGTTTTTGGGGTCCCTGTCCCCATTTTTGGGGTCCCTCTCCCCGTTTTGGGGTCCCTGTCCCCATTTTTGGGGTCCCTTTCCCCGTTTTTGGGGTCCCTCTCTCTGGATTCGGGGTCCCTCTCCCCGTTTTTGGGGTCCCCCCCTCACCCCCGAGTATCCGTAGATGGCCTGGAAGTGCCGGAACCCAGCCCTGGGGTCCCCTCCCCACACATTTGGGGTCCCTCCCCATAAATTTGGGGTCCCTCTCCCCAGTTTTGGGATCCCCCCACAAATTTGGGGTCCCCCCCACAGATTCAGGGTCCCTCTCCCCACAGGTTTGGGGTCCCTATCCCTGGATTTGGGGTCCCCCCATAGATTTGGGATCTCCCCATGGATTTGGAGTCTCCCCCCACAGATTTGGGGTCGCTTTCCCCATAAATTTGGGGTCCCTCTCCCCAGTTTTGGGATCCCCCGTGGATTTGGGGTCCCTTTCTCCACAGATTCGGGATCCCTGTCCCCATTTTTGGGGTCCCTCTCCCCATTTTTGGGTCCCTCTCCCCATTTTTGGGTCCCTCTCCCCATGTATTTGGGGTCCCTCTCCCCGTTTTTGGGGTCCCCCGCTCACCCCCGAGTATCCGTAGATGTCCTGGAAGTGCCGGAACCCAGAGCTGGAGCCCCCCATGGATTTGGGGTCCCCCTCCGCAATTTTGGGGTCCCTCTCCCCGTTTTTGGGGTCCCTGTTCCCATTTTTGGGGTCCCTCTCCCTGTTTTTGGGGTCCCTCTTTCTGGATTCGGGGTCCCTGTCCCCGTTTTTGGGGTCCCTCTCCCCGTTTTTGGGGTCCCTCTTTCTGGATTCGGGGTCCCTGTCCCCGTTTTTGGGGTCCCTCTCCCCGTTTTCGGGGTCCCTCTCCCCATTTTTGGGGTCCCTCTCCTCATTTTTGGTGTCCCTCTCCCTGTTTTTGGGGTCCCTCTCCCCATTTTTGGGGTCCCTCTCCCCGTTTTTGGGGTCCCTCTCCCCGTTTTTGGGGTCCCTCTCTCTGGATTCGGGGTCCCTCTCCCCATTTTTGGGGTCCCTGTCGCTGTTTTTGGGGTCCCTGTCCCCATTTTTGGGGTCCCTCTCCCCGTTTTTGGGGTCCCTCTCCCCGTTTTTGGGGTCCCCCCGCTCACCCCCGAGTATCCGTAGATGTCCTGGAAGTGCCGGAACCGAGCCACGCGGCCCCGGGGCCCCCCCGGCTCCTCGGGGGTCCCACCCGGAGCCCCCCCGGGCGCCGCCCCCGGCCCCTCCGGCTTCTTCCGCGACGGCTTCGGCTTCTTCTCCCGAAAATTGATCCCGTGGGGCACCTGGGGAGGGCAGGGCCGGGGTTAGGGGGGGGTCCCGGGGGGGTTTTGGGGTGCGGGACCCCCCCAGAGCCCCCCCGGAGCCCCCTCCTCACCTTGCGGAACCGAACCTTGAGGTTGCTCTGGCCCAGCTGGGAGTCGTGGGCGAAGGCCTCGTAGAGGAGCAGCTCCTGCTCCACGTGCACCTGGGGAGCCCCAAAAACGGGTCAGGGGACCCCAAAAATGGGTCAGGGGGTCCCAAAAACGAGTCAGGGGACCCCAAAAATGGGTCAGGGGGTCCCAAAAATGCACCTGGGAACCCTAAAATGCACCTGGGAACCCCAAACTCCATCCCAGGAACCCAAAATGCACCTGGGAACCTCAAAATCCATCCCGGGAACCCAAAATCCACCTGGGGACCTCAAAAATGGGTCAGGGGACCCCTAAATGCACCTGGGAATCCTAAAATGCACCTGGGAACCCCAAAATCCATCCTGGGAACCCCAAAATCCATCCCAAGAACCCCAAAATACACCTGGGAATTCCAAAATCCATCCCAAAATCCATCCCAGGAAGCCCAAAATGCACCTGGGAACCCTGAAACCCATCCCAGGACCCCCAAACCCGTCCTGCAGGAGCAGCTCCTGCTCCAGGTGCACCTGGGGAGCCCCAAAAACGGGTCAGGGGACCCCAAAATCCATCCCAGGAAACCCAAAATCCACCTGGGGACCCCCAAAAATGGGTCAGGGGGCCCCCAAATCCATCCCAGGAACCCCCAAATGCACCCGGGAACCCCAAAATCCATCCCGGGAACCCCAAACCCCCTGTAGAGGAGCAGCTCCTGCTCCAGGGGCACCTGGGGAGCCCCAAAAATGGGTCAGGGGACCCCAAAAGCCATCCCAAGAACCCCAAAATCCATCTAAGGAACCCCAAAATCCATCCCAGAAACCTCCAAAATCCATCCCAGGAACCCCCAAATCCATCCCAGGACCTCCAAACCCCTCCTGCAGGAGCAGCTCCTGCTCCAGGTGCACCTGGGGACCCCTAAAAACGGGTCAGGGGACCCCAAAATGCACCTGGGGACCCCAAAAATGGGTCAGGGAACCCCAAAAATGCACCTGGGATCATCCCAGGAATCCCAAAAGCCATCCCAAGAACCCCAAATCCATCCCAGGTGCCCCAAAATCCATCCCGGGTACCCCAAAATGCACCTGGGGACCCCAAAAACAGGTCAGGGGACCCCAGAATGCACCTGGGATCATCCCAGGAATCCCAAAAGCCATCCCAAGAACCCCAAAATACAGCTGGGAATTCCAAAATCCACCCCAAAATCCATCCCAGGAACCCCAAACCCCTCCTGCAGGAGCAGCTCCTGCTCCAGGTGCACCTGGGGAGCCCCAAAAATGGGTCAGGGGACCCTGAAATACATCCCAGGAACCCTAAAAACCATCCCAGGAACCACCAAATCAATCCCAAGAACCCCAAAATGCACCTGAAGACCCCCAAAAACGGCTCAGGGGGCCCCAAAAACGGGTCAGGGGGCCCTAAAATGCACCTGGGAACCCCAAATCCATCCCAGAAAGCCCAAACTCCCTGTAGAGGAGCAGCTCCTGCTGCTCCTGGGGAGCACCTGGGGAGCCCCAAAAATGGCTCAGAGGACCCTGAAATCCATCCCAGGAAGCCCAAAATGCACCTGGGAACCCCAAAATCCATCCTGGGAACCCCAAAATCCATCCCAGGAACCCCAAAATCCATCCTGGGGATCCCCAAAAATGGGTCAGGGGGCCCCCAAAATGCACCTAGGAACCCCAAAATCCATCCCGGGAACCCCAAAATCCATCCTGGGAACCCCAAAATCGGGTCAGGTGATCCCAAAATGCACCTGGGAACCCCAAAATCCATCCCAGGAACCCCAAACCCCTCTAACAGGAGCAGCTCTTGCTCCAGGTGCACCTGGGGAGCCCCAAAAATGGGTCAGCGGGCCCCAAAAACGGGTCAGGGGATCCCAAAAACGGGTCAGGGGACCCCAAAAACGGGTCAGGGAGCCCTAAAATGCACCTGGGAAGCCCAAAATCCATCCCAGGAACCCCAAAATCCACCTGGGGACCCCCAAATCCTGCTCCTGGTGCACCTGGGGACCCCTAAAAACGGCTCAGGGGACCCCAAAATGCACCTGGGGACCTCAAAAATGGGTCAGGGAACCCCAAAAACGGGTCAGGGGATCCCAAAAACGGCTCAGGGGACCCCAAAATGCACCTGGGGACCTCAAAAATGGGTCAGGGAACCCCAAAAACGGGTCAGGGGGCCCTAAAATGCACCTGGGAACCCCAAAATCCATCCCAGGAACCCCAAAATGCACCTGGGAACCCCAAAACCCTCCTGGGGATCCCCAAAAATGGGTCAGGATACCCCAAAATCCATCCCAGGAACCCCAAACCCTTCGTAGAGGAGCAGCTCCTGCTCCACGGGCACCTGGGGAGCCCCAAAAACAGCTCAGGGGGTCTCAAAAATGGGTCAGGGGACCCAAAAATGGGTCAGGGGACCCAAAAACGGGTCAGGGGGTCTCAAAAACGGGTCAGGGGACCCCAAAAATGGGTCAGGGGGTCCCAAAAACGGCTCAGGGGACCCCAAAAACGGGTCAGGGGGCCCCAGAATCCATCCCAGGAAACCCAAAATCCACCTGGGAATCCCAAAATCCATCCCGGGAACCCCAAAATCCACCTGGGGACCCCCAAATCCTGCTCCATGTGCACCTGGGGAGCCCCAAAAATGGCTCAGAGGACCCTGAAATCCATCCCAGGAACCCCCAAAATCCATCCCAGGAAGCCCAAAATCCACCTGGGGATCCCCAAAAATGGGTCAGGGGGCCCCAAAATGCACCTGGGAACCCCAAAATCCATCCCAGGAAACCCCAAATCCACCTGGGGACCGCCAAAACGGGTCAGGGGACCCCTAAATGCATCTGGGGACCCCAAAATCCATCCCGGGTGCCCCAAAATCCATCCTGGGTACCCCAAAATGCACCTGGGAACCCCAAAAACGGGTCAGGAGGCCCTAAAATGCACCTGGGAACCCCAAAATCCATCCTGGGAACCCCAAAATGCACCTGGGAACCAAAATCCACCCCGGGAATCTTAAAATCCATGCCAGAAACCCCAAATCCATTCCAGGAATACGAAAATCCATCCCAAGAACCCCAAATTCCACCTGGGGATCCCCAAAAATGGGTCAGGGGACCCCGAAATCTATCCCAGAAACCCCAAAATGCACCTGGGAACCCCAAAATCCACCTGGGGACCCCCAAATCCACCCCAGGACCCCCAAACCCCTCCTACAGGAGCAGCTCCTGCTCCAGGTGCACCTGGGGAGCCCCAAAAACGGGTCAGGGGACCCCAAAATCCACCTGGGAACCCCAAAAATGCACCTGGGGACCCCAAGACTCCCCGAGACCTTTCTGGAAGCACCAGTGACCCCATCCCAGTGCTCCCAGTGCCCATCCCAGTGCTCCCAGTGCTCCCAGTAACCCATCCCAGTGCCCATCCCAGTGCTCCCAGTGCTCCCAGTGCCCATCCCAGTGCTCCCAGTGCTCCCAGTGCTCCCAGTTCCCATCCCAGTGCTCCCAGTGCTCCCAGTGCCCATCCCAGTGCTCCCAGTGCTCCCAGTGCTCCCAGTGCCCATCCCAGTGCCCATCCCAGTGCTCCCAGTGCCCATCCCAGTGCTCCCAGTGCTCCCAGTGCCCATCCCAGTGCCCATCCCAGTGCTCCCAGTGCCCATCCCAGTGCCCATCCCAGTGCTCCCAGTAACCCATCCCAGTGCTCCCAGTAACCCATCCCAGTGCTCCCAGTGCTCCCAGTAACCCATCCCAGTGCTCCCAGTGCTCCCAGTAACCCATCCCAGTGCTCCCAGTAACCCATCCCAGTGCTCCCAGTAACCCATCCCAGTGCTCCCAGTGCTCCCAGTGCTCCCAGTAACCCATCCCAGTGCTCCCAGTGCTCCCAGTGCCCATCCCAGTGCCCATCCCAGTGCCCATCCCAGTGCTCCCAGTGCCCATCCCAGTGCTCCCAGTAACCCATCCCAGTGCTCCCAGTGCTCCCAGTACCAGCAGGAAGGGCCGGCTCTGGTTCCTGCCCAGCCCCACCAGCAGCAGCTCCCGGACCCAGGGCAGCTCCAGAGTCGCTCCCAGTGCTCCCAGTGCTCCCAGTAACCCATCCCAGTGCTCCCAGTGCCCATCCCAGTGCCCATCCCAGTGCTCCCAGTAACCCATCCCAGTGCCCATCCCAGTGCTCCCAGTAACCCATCCCAGTGCTCCCAGTGCTCCCAGTAACCCATCCCAGTGCTCCCAGTAACCCATCCCAGTGCTCCCAGTGCCCCCAGTAACCCATCCCAGTGCTCCCAGTAACCCATCCCAGTGCCCATCCCAGTGCTCCCAGTGCCCATCCCAGTAACCCATCCCAGTGCTCCCAGTGCCCATCCCAATGCCCATCCCAGTGCCCATGCCAGTGCTCCCAGTGCCCATCCCAGTGCTCCCAGTGCTCCCAGTGCTCCCAGTGCTGCCAGTGCCCATCCCAGTGCCCATCCCAGTGCTCCCAGTGCCCATCCCAGTGCCCATCCCAGTGCTCCCAGTGCTCCCAGTAACCCATCCCAGTGCTCCCAGTGCTCCCAGTACCAGCAGGAAGGGCCGGCTCTGGTTCCTGCCCAGCCCCACCAGCAGCAGCTCCCGGACCCAGGGCAGCTCCAGAGCCGCTCCCAGTGCTCCCAGTGCTCCCAGTAACCCATCCCAGTGCTCCCAGTGCCCATCCCAGTGCTCCCAGTGCTCCCAGTAACCCATCCCAGTGCTCCCAGTGCTCCCAGTAACCCATCCCAGTGCTCCCAGTAACCCATCCCAGTGCTCCCAGTGCTCCCAGTGCCCATCCCAGTGCTCCCAGTGCTCCCAGTAACCCATCCCAGTGCTCCCAGTAACCCATCCCAGTGCTCCCAGTGCTCCCAGTGCTCCCAGTACCAGCAGGAAGGGCCGGCTCTGGTTCCTGCCCAGCCCCACCAGGAGCAGCTCCCGGACCCAGGGCAGCTCCAGAGCCGCTCCCAGTGCTCCCAGTGCTCCCAGTGCCCATCCCAGTGCTCCCAGTGCTCCCAGTAACCCATCCCAGTGCTCCCAGTAACCCATCCCAGTGCTCCCAGTGCCCATCCCAGTGCTCCCAGTAACCCATCCCAGTGCTCCCAGTAACCCATCCCAGTGCTCCCAGTGCTCCCAGTGCTCCCAGTACCAGCAGGAAGGGCCGGCTCTGGTTCCTGCCCAGCCCCACGAGCAGCAGCTCCCGGACCCAGGGCAGCTCCAGAGCCGCTCCCAGTGCTCCCAGTAACCCATCCCAGTGCTCCCAGTGCTCCCAGTGCCCATCCCAGTGCTCCCAGTGCCCATCCCAGTGCCCATCCCAGTGCTCCCAGTAACCCCATCCCAGTGCTCCCAGTGCCCATTCCAGTGCCCATCCCAGTGCTCCCAGTGCTCCCAGTAACCCATCCCAGTGCCCATCCCAGTGCCCATCCCAGTGCCCATCCCAGTGCCCATCCCAGTGCCCATCCCAGTGCTCCCAGTGCCCATCCCAGTGCCCATCCCAGTGCTCCCAGTGCCCATCCCAGTGCTCCCAGTGCCCATCCCAGTGCCCATCCCAGTGCTCCCAGTAACCCATCCCAGTGCCCATCCCAGTGCTCCCAGTGCTCCCAGTGCTCCCAGTAACCCATCCCAGTGCTCCCAGTGCCCATCCCAGTGCTCCCAGTGCCCATCCCAGTGCTCCCAGTGCCCATCCCAGTGCCCATCCCAGTGCTCCCAGTAACCCCATCCCAGTGCTCCCAGTGCCCATTCCAGTGCCCATCCCAGTGCTCCCAGTGCTCCCAGTGCCCATCCCAGTGCCCATCCCAGTGCTCCCAGTAACCCATCCCAGTGCTCCCAGTGCCCATCCCAGTGCTCCCAGTGCTCCCAGTAACCCATCCCAGTGCTCCCAGTGCCCATCCCAGTGCTCCCAGTGCTCCCAGTAACCCATCCCAGCGCTCCCAGTGCTCCCAGTACCAGCAGGAAGGGCCGGCTCTGGTTCCTGCCCAGCCCCACCAGCAGCAGCTCCCGGACCCAGGGCAGCTCCAGAGCCGCTCCCAGTGCTCCCAGTAACCCATCCCAGTGCTCCCAGTGCTCCCAGTGCCCATCCCAGTGCTCCCAGTAACCCATCCCAGTGCTCCCAGTGCTCCCAGTAACCCATCCCAGTGCTCCCAGTAACCCATCCCAGTGCTCCCAGTAACCCATCCCAGTGCTCCCAGTGCTCCCAGTACCAGCAGGAAGGGCCGGCTCTGGTTCCTGCCCAGCCCCACGAGCAGCAGCTCCCGGACCCAGGGCAGCTCCAGAGCCGCTCCCAGTGCTCCCAGTAACCCATCCCAGTGCTCCCAGTAACCCATCCCAGTGCTCCCAGTGCCCATCCCAGTGCTCCTCCCAGTGCTCCCAGTGCTCCCAGTGCTCCCAGTAACCCATCCCAGTGCTCCCAGTGCCCCCAGTAACCTATCCCAGTGTTCCCAGTGCCCATCCCAGTGTTCCCAGTGCTCCCAGTGCTCCCAGTACCAGCAGGAAGGGCCGGCTCTGGTTCCTGCCCAGCCCCACGAGCAGCAGTTCTCTGACCCAGGGCAGCTCCAGAGCCGCTCCCAGTGCTCCCAGTGCCCATCCCAGTAACCCATCCCAGTGCTCCCAGTGCCCCCAGTAACCCATCCCAGTGCTCCCAGTGCTCCCAGTGCTCATCCCAGTGCTCCCAGTGCCCCCAGTAACCCATCCCAGTGCTCCCAGTAACCCATCCCAGTGCTCCCAGTAACCCATCCCAGTGCTCCCAGTGCTCCCAGTGCTCCCAGTACCAGCAGGAAGGGCCGGCTCTGGTTCCTGCCCAGCCCCACCAGGAGCAGCTCCCGGACCCAGGGCAGCTCCAGAGCCGCTCCCAGTGCTCCCAGTGCCCATCCCAGTGCTCCCAGTAACCCATCCCAGTGCCCATCCCAGTGCCCATCCCAGTGCTCCCAGTGCCCATCCCAGTGCTCCCAGTGCTCCCAGTACCAGCAGGAAGGGCCGGCTCTGGTTCCTGCCCAGCCCCACCAGGAGCAGCTCCCGGACCCAGGGCAGTTCCCGCTCCCCCCGCTCGTCCTTGCGCGGCTCCGCCGGGGGCTGCCCGAAGGAGGAATCCACCAGCACGCGCTGCCCCACCGGGAAGTTCTTCACCAGGAACACCAAGCGCCACTCGGGGAGCTGGTAGATCTGGGGAGGGGGAGAGAAGGGAAAATGGGAATTGGGACAGGAAAATGGGAATTGTGGGTGGGAAAACAAGGGGAGTTCCCAGTTTATCCCAGTTTATCCCAGTTCCATCCCAGTTTACCCCAGTTTATCCCAGCCCCATTCCCAGTTTATCACAGTTTATCCCAGTCCATCACCTCCATCACACCAGCCCATCCCGGTTTATCCCAGTCCCTCCCAGCCCCATTCCCAGTTTATCACAGTTTATCCCAGTCCATCCCAGTCCATCCCAGCCCCATTCCCAGTTTATCCCAGTCCATCCCAGTCCATCCCAGCCCCATTCCCAGTTTATCCCAGTCCATCCCAGTTACCTCCATGCTGCCGTTCTCCCGGGCCAGCACACACCAGTGCACCCAGCCCCATTCCCAGTCCCTCCCAGTCCCTCCCAGTTTATCCCAGTCTATCCCAGTCCCTCCCAGTTTATCCCAGTTACCTCCATGCTGCCGTTCTCCCGGGCCAGCACACACCAGTCCATCCCAGTCCATCCCAGTTTATCCCAGTCCCTCCCAGTCCATCCCAGTCCATCCCAGTCCCTTCCAGTCCATCCCAGTTCATCTCAGCCCATCCCAGTCCATCCCAGTATATCCCAGTTTATCCCAGTCCATCCCAGTCACCTCCATGCTGCCGTTCTCCCGGGCCAGCACACACCAGTCCATCCCAGTCCATCCCAGTTTATCCCAGTTTATCCCAGTTTATCCCAGTCCCTCCCAGTTTATCCCAGTTTCTCACCTCCATGCTGCCGTTCTCCTGGGTCAGCACACACCAGTCCATCCCAGCCCCATTCCCAGTCCATCCCAGTCCCATTCCCAGTCCATCCCAGTCTATCCCAGTTACCTCCATGCTGCCGTTCTCCCGGGCCAGCACACACCAGTTTATCCCAGTTTATCCCAGTCCATCCCAGTTTACCCCAGTCCATCCCAGTTTACCCCAGTCCATCTCAGTTTATCCCAGTCCCTCCCCAGTCCATCCCAGTCCATCCCAGCTTATCCCAGTCCATCCCAGTTACCTCCATGCTGCCGTTCTCCCAGGCCAGCACACACCAGTGCTCCCAGTTTATCCCAGTTTATTCCAGTCCCTCCCAGTCCATCCCAGTTTATCCCAGTCCACCCCAGTTTATCCCAGTCCATCCCAGTCCATCCCAGTTACCTCCATGCTGCCGTGCTCCCAGGCCAGCACACACCAGTGCTCCCAGTTTATCCCAGTCCATCCCAGCCCCTCCCAGTCCATTCCAGTCCATCCCAGTTTATCCCAGTTTATCCCAGTCCATTCCCAGTTTATCCCAGTCCATCCCAGCCCCATTCCCAGTTTATCCCAGTTTATCCCAGTCCATCCCAGTTTATCCCAGTTTATCCCAGCTCCATTCCCAGTTTATCACAGTTTATCCCAGTCCATCACCTCCATCACACCAGCCCATCCCAGTTTATCCCAGCCCCATTCCCAGTTTATCCCAGTCCATCCCAGTCCATCCCAGTTTATCCCAGTTCCATCCTAGCCCCATTCCCAGTTTATCCCAGTCCATCCCAGTTTATCCCAGCCCCATTCCCAGTTTATCCCAGTTTATCTCAGTCCCTCCTAGTCCAACCCAGTTTATCCCAGCCCCATTCCCAGTTTATCCCAGTTTATCCCAGTCCATCCCAGTTTATCCCAGTCCGTTCCCAGTTTATCCCAGCCCCATTCCCAGTTTATCCCAGTCCCTCCCAGTTTATCCCAGTCCATCCCAGTTTATCCCAGCCCCATTCCCAGTCCATCCCAGTTTATCCCAGTTCCCTCCCAGTCCATCCCAGTCCGTTCCCAGTCCATCCGAGTCCATCCGAGTCCATCCCAGTCCATCCCAGTCTCTCACCTCCATGCTGCCGTTCTCCCGGGCCAGCACACACCAGTGCTCCCAGCCCCATTCCCAGTTTATCCCAGTTTATCCCAGTCCATCCCAGTCCATCACCTCCATGCTGCCGTTCTCCCGGGCCAGCACAAACCCGTCCATCCCAGTCCCATTCCCAGTTTACCCCAGTCCATCCCAGCCCTATTCCCAGTCCCTCCCAGTTTATCCCAGTTTATCCCAGTTTATCCCAGTTTCTCAATCACCTCCATGCTGCCATTCTCCCGGGCCAGCACACACCAGCCCCATTCCCAGTCCCTCCCAGTCCATCCCAGCCCCATTCCAGTTTATCCCAGTCTATCCCAGTCCCTCCCAGTCCATCCCAGTTACCTCCATGCTGCCGTTCTCCCGGGCCAGCACACACCAGTGCTCCCAGTTTATCCCAGTTTATCCCAGTTTCTCAATCACCTCCATGCTGCCGTTCTCCCGGGCCAGCACACACCAGTCCATCCCAGTCCATCCCAGTTTATCCCAGTCCATCCCAGTCCGTTCCCAGTCCATCCCAGTTCTCTCCCAGCCCCATTCCCAGTCCATCCCAGTCCATCCCAGTTTACCCCAGTTACCTCCATGCTGCCGTTCTCCCAGGCCAGCACACACCAGTGCTCCCAGTTTACCCCAGTTTATCCCAGTTTATCCCAGTCCATCCCAGTTTATCCCAGTCCATCCCAGTCACCTCCATGCTGCCGTTCTCCCGGGCCAGCACACACCAGTCCATCCCAGTTTATCCCAGTCCATCCCAGTCCATCCCAGTCCCTCCCAGTCCCTCCCAGTCCGTTCCCAGTCCATCCCAGTCACCTCCATGCTGCCGTTCTCCCGGGCCAGCACACACCAGTGCTCCCAGTCCATCCCAGTTTATCCCAGTCCCTCCCAGTCCCTCCCAATCCCTCCCAGTCCATCCCAGTTTATCCCAGTCCATCCCAATCCCTCCCAGTCCATCCCAGTTACCTCCATGCTGCCGTTCTCCCGGGCCAGCACACACCACTGCTCCCAGCCCCATTCCCAGTCCATCCCAGTTTATCCCAGTTTATCCCAGTTACCTCCATGCTGCCGTTCTCCCGGGCCAGCACACACCAGTTTATCCCAGTTTATCCCAGTTTATCCCAGTTTACCCCAGTCCATCCCAGTTTATCCCAGTTTATCCCAGTTTGTTACCTCCATGCTGCCGTTCTCCCGGGCCAGCACACACCAGTGCGAGGGTTCCTGGCTCGGCGCCGCCCCCTCCCGCTCGGGGGGTCCCGGGCGCCGCGGCTCCTCCCGGGGGGGGGAGCGGCCCGAGGCCCCCGAGTCCCCGTAGAGCATCTCCTCCTCATCGTCCACCGAGTCACTGCAGGGAGACACCTGGGATACACCTGGGGACACCTGAGATACACCTGGGCACACCTGAGATACACCTGGGGACACCTGAGATACACCTGGGGACACCTGGGGTACACCTGAGATCCACCCCCCCAGTCCCCGTAGAGCATCTCCTCCTCATCGTCAACGGAGTCACTGCGGGGAGACACCTGGGATACACCTGGGGACACCTGGGCACACCTGGGGACACCTGAGATACACCTGAGATCCACCCCCCCAGTCCCCGTAGAGCATCTCCTCCTCATCGTCCACGGAGTCACTGCGGGGACATGGGGACACACCTGAGATACACCTGGGGTACACCTGAGACACCTGAGATCCACCCCCCCAGTCCCCGTAGAGCATCTCCTCCTCATCGTCAACGGAGTCACTGCGGGGAGACACCTGGGTACACCTGGGCACACCTGGGATACACCTGAGATACACCTGAGATACACCTGAGATATACCTGGGGACAGCTGGGCACACCTGAGATACCTGGGGTACACCTGAGATACCTGGGGTACACCTGGGGACAGCTGGGATACACCTGGGTACACCTGGGGTACACCTGGGGTACACCTGAGATACACCTGAGATACCTAGGGTACACCTGGGGACACCCTGGGGACACCTTGGGGACACCTTGGGGACAGTTTGGGGACACCCTGGGGACACCTGGGATACACCTGAGACACCTGGGTATACCTGGGGTACACCTGAGATACACCTGGGCACACATGGGGACACCTGGGCACACCTGGGGTACACCTGAGATACACCTGCAGACACTTTGGGAACACCTTGGGGACACCCTGGGGACACCCTGGGGACACCTTGGGGACACTTTGGGACACCCAGGGGACACCTTGGGGACACCCTGGGGACACCTTGGGGACACTCTGGGGACACCTTGGGGACACCTCGGGGACACTTTGGGGACACTCTGGGGACACTCTGGGGACACCTTGGGGACACCTCAGGGACACTTTGGGGACACCTTGGGGACACTCTGGGGACACTTTGGGGACACCTTTGTAACACCTTGGGGACACATTGGGGACACTTTGGGGACACCCAGGAGACACCTTGGGGACACCCAGGGGACACCCTGGGGACACCCAGGAGACACCTTGGGGACACCCAGGGGACACTCTGGGGACACCCAGGAGACACCTTGGGGACACCCTGGGGACACTCTGGGGACACCTTGGGGACACCCTGGGGACACCCTGGGGACACTCTGGGGACACCCAGGAGACACCCTGGGGACACCCTGGGGACACTCTGGGGACACCCTGGGGACACTCTGGGGACACCTTGGGGACACTCTGGGGACACCCAGGAGACACCTTGGGGACACCCTGGGGACACTCTGGGGACACCTTGGGGACACCTTGGGGACACCCTGGGGACACTTTGGGGACACCTTGAGGACACCCTGGGGACACCTTTGGGACACCTTGGGGACACCCAGGAGACACCCTGGGGACACCCAGGGGACACTTTGGGGACACCCTGGGGACACCCTGGGGACACCTTGGGGACACTGAGGGCACACCCAGGGGACACCCCGAGGTCACCTTGGGGACACTTTGGGGACACTTTGGGGACACCTTGGGGACACTTTGGGGATACCCTGGGGACACCCTGGGGACACCTTGGGGACACCCAGGGGACACCTTGGGGACACTTTGGGGACACCCAGGAGACACCTTGGGGACACCCAGGGGACACCCTGGGGACACCCTGGGGATGCTTTGGGGACACCCTGGGGACACCCTGGGGACACTTTGGGGACACCCTGGGGACACCTTGGGGACACCTTTGGGGACACCTTGGGGACACCCCGGGGACACCTTTGGGGACACCTTGGGGACACGTTTGGGACACCTTGGGGACACTTTGGGGACACTTTGGGGACACTCTGGGGACACCCAGGGGACACCTTGAGGACACTTTGGGGACACTCTGGGGACACTTTGGGGACACCCTGGGGACACCCAGGGGACACCTTGGGGACACTCAGGGACACCCTGGGGCCACTTTGGGGCCACTTTGGGGCCACTTTGGGGACACTTTGGGGACACCTTGGGGACACTTTGGGGACACCCAGGGGACACCCAGGGGACACTTTGGGGACACCCTGGGGACACCTTGGGGACACCCTGGGGACACCCTGGGGACACCTTGGGGACACCTTGGGGACACTTTGGGACACCCTGGGGACACTGAGGGGACACCTTGGGGACACCTTTGGGACACCCTGGGGACACTGAGGGGACACCTTGGGGACACTTTGGGGACACTGAGGGGACACCTTGGGGACACCCAGGGGACACCCTGGGGACACCCAGGGGACACTTTAGGGACACCCAGGGGACACCTTGGGGACACCCTGGGGACACTTTGGGGACACTGAGGGGACACCTTGGGGACACCCTGGGGACACCTTGGGGACACCTTGGGGACTCTTTGAGGACACCTTGGGGACACCCCGGGGACCCACCTGAGGTCCTGGATGAGGGTCTCGGCCTCGGCGTGGGGGCGGGGCGGGGGCTCCTCCCGCGGGGCGCGGCTCTCGGTGGTGAACATTCCGGAAACGTCGCGGTACAGGCAGAGAGCGGTGACACGGGATTGCTGCTGGGGGACAGCGCAGGGACAGTCAGGGGACAGTGGGACATTGGGGACACTCAGGGGACCTTGGGGACATTGGGGACATTGGGGACATTCAGGGGACATTGGGGACATTGGGGACACTCAGGGGATAGCGGGACCTTGGGGACACTGGGACATTGGGACATTGAGGACATTGAGAGGGCATTGGGGACATTGAGGGGACAGCAGGGACATTGGGGACGTTGGGGACATTGGGGACACTCAGGGGACATTGGGGACGTTGGGGACACTGGGGACATTGAGGGGACGTTGGGGACAGTGAGGACATTGGGGACACTGGGGACCCTGAGGGGAGAGTGGGGACATTGGGACACTGGGGACGTTGGGGCATTGGGGACAGTCAGGGAACACTGGGGACATTGAGGGGACATTGAGGGGACATTGGGGACAATGGGGACACTGGGAGGACATGGGGACATTGGGGACAATGGGGACATTGGGAACATTGAAGGGACTTTAGGGACATTGGGGACAGTGTGGAGAGTTGGGGACAATCACATGTCACCCTGGGACTGGGGACATTCAGGACAGTTAAGGACACTGGGGACACGTGTGACACTGAAGGTGTCACCTGAAGCGGCGCCAGGTGGGGTTTGGGGACAGTCAGGGATGGTTGGGGACACAGGTGACACAGGTGACACAGGAGACACTCACGTAGGACACGGGTGGCCGCAGCAGGAATGGTTGGGGACAGTCAGGATGGTTGGGGACACAGGGGACACGGGGACACAGGGGACACAGAGGACACAAGGGACACAGGGGACACAGAGGACACAGGGGACACAGGGGACACAGGGGACACAGGTGACACAGGTGACACAGGGGACACAGGGAACACAGGGGACACAGGGGACACAGGGGACACAGGTGACACGGGTGACACAGAGGACACAGGTGACACAGGTGACACAGGTGACACAGGTGACACGGGTGACACGGGTGACACAGAGGACACAGGGAACACAGGTGACACAGGGGACACAGGGGACACAGGGGACACAGGTGACACGGGTGACACGGGGGACACAGGGGACACAGGGGACACAGGTGACACGGGGGACACAGGGGACACAGGGGACACAGGTGACACGGGGGACACAGGGGACACAGGTGACATGGGGGACACAGGTGACACAGGTGACACAGAGGACACAGGGGACACAGGTGACACAGGGGACACAGGTGACACAGGGGACACAGGGGACACAGGTGACACAGGGGACACGGGGACACAGGGACACTGGGGACACAGGGGACACGGGGGACACAAGGGACACAGGACACAGGTGACACAGGTGACACGGGTGACACGGGTGACACGGGTGACACAGGGGACACAGGGAACACAGGGAACACGGGTGACACAGGTGACACAGGTGACCCGGGTGACACTCACGTAGGACACAGGTGGCCGCAGTCAGGGGTGGTTGGGGACACTCAGGGATGGTTGGGGACACAGGTGACACAGGTGACCCAGGTGACACTCACGTAGGACACAGGTGGCCGCAGCAGCGCCAGACGGGGTTGGGGACACTCAAGGATGGTTGGGGACAGTCAGGGGTGGTTGGGGACACAGGTGACACTCACGTAGGACACGGGTGGCCGCAGCAGGGATGGATGGGTGTGATTAGGAAGGGTTGGGGACACAGGTGACCCAGGTGACACAGGTGACACAGGGGACACAGGGGACACAGGTGACACAGGGGACACAGGGGACACTCACGTAGGACACAGGTGGCCGCAGCAGGGATGGTTGGGGACACTCAGGGGTGGTTGGGGACACTCAGGGGTGGTTGGGGACACTCAGGGAGGGTTGGGGACACAGGTGACACTCACGTAGGACACGGGTGGCCGCAGTCAGGGGTGGTTGGGGACACTCAGGGAGGGTTGGGGACAGTCAGGGATGGTTGGTGACACAGGTGACACAGGTGACACAGGTGACACAGAGACACAGGGGACACTCACGTAGGACACAGGTGGCTGCAGTCAGGGGTGGTTGGGGACACAGGTGACCCAGGTGACACAGGTGACACATATGACACAGGTGGCCGCAGCAGCGCCAGGCAGGGTTGGGGACACTCAGGGAGGGTTGGGGACACAGGGGACACAGGTGACACTCACGTATGACACGGGTGGCCGCAGCAGCGCCAGGCGCGGGGCGCGGCCGCCGTAGGCGTCGCCCTTGAGGGTGAAGGTGGCCAGGTGTCCCTCGGCGCTGAGCAGCACCCCGAAGGGATCGGCCACCGCGCAGTGCACGATGGGAGAGCCCAGGTCCACCGGGACAAAGTGCAGCTGCGTCACTGTGAGGGGACAGCAGGGGACAACGGGGTCACACAGTCAGTGTCACAGCCCCTGTCAGTGTCACACCTCTGTGTCACACCCCCGGTGTCACCCCAGGTCCACCAGGACAAAGTGCAGCTGCGTCACTGCGGGGGGACACAAATGTCACAGCGGGGTCACAGCGGGGTCACAGCATCAGTGTCACAGCCCCTGCGTCACTGTCACACCCTGTGTCAGTGTCACACCCCCTGTGTCAGTGTCACACCCCCTGTGTCACTGTCACACCCCGTGTCACTGTCACAGCCCCTGTGTCACCCCAGGTCCACCGGGACAAAGTGCAGCTGGGTCACTGCGAGGGGACACAAATGTCACAGCGGGGTCACAGCGGTGTCACAGCGGGGTCACACACCCAGTGTCACAGCCCCAGTGTCACTGTCACACCCCGTGTGTCACTGTCACACCCCGGTGTCACCCCAGGTCCACCGGGACAAAGTGCAGCTGCGTCACTGTGAGGGGACATCGGGGGACAGCGGGGTCACAGCCCCTGTGTCACTGTCACACCCTGTGTGTCACAGGCCGGGTGTCACTGTCACACCCCTTTGTCACTCCAGGTCCACTGGGACAAAGTGCAGCTGTGTCACTGCGGGGGGACAGCAGGGGACACAAATGTCACAGCGCGGTCACAGCGGGGTCACAGACCCAGTGTCACACCCCCGGTGTCACCCCAGGTCCACTGGGACAAAGTGCAGCTGTGTCACTGCGAGGGGACACGAATGTCACAGCGGGGTCACACCCTGTGTCACTGTCACATCCCTGTGTCACTGTCACACCCTGTGTCAGTCTCACAGCCCCAGTGTCACACCCCATGTGACACCCCTGTCACCCCCAGGGTCACCCCGTGTCACCCCTGATGTCACCTCACTCACTGCCACCTCACCGACAGGCACCCCCCGGTGTCACCCCCTGATGTCACCCCCCGGTGTCACCCCTCAGTGTCACCTGCTGCTGTCACCTGTCACCCTCCAGCGCAGGAACCCCCCAGAGGTGTCACCCTGCTGTCACCCCCGGTGTCACCTCTGCCTGTACCACCCCTTGGTGTCACACCTGGGCCCGGTGTGACCCCCTGATGTCACTGCAGCTGTCCCCAGGTGTGCCCAGCTGTGCTCAGGTGTATCTCAGGTGTGCCCAGGTGTGTCCCAGGTGTGCCCAGGTGTCCCCAGGTGTATCTCAGGTGTGCCCAGGTGTATCCCAGGTGTGTCACTGTCCCCAGGTGTCCCCAGGTGTGTCACTGTCCCCAGGTGTGTCACTCACCGCCCTGCAGCAGCCGCAGCCCCAGCGGTGACACCTGCACGATGAACTGGCCCTGGCCCAGGTGTGCCCAGGTGTGTCACTGTCCCCAGGTGTGTCACTGTCCCCAGGTGTGTCCCTGTCCCCAGGTGTGTCACTCACCGCCCTGCAGCAGCCGCAGCCCCAGCGGTGACACCTGCACGATGAACTGGCCCTGGCCCAGGTGTCCCCAGGTGTGCCCAGGTGTGTCCCAGGTGTACCCCAGCTGTCCCCAGGTGTATCCCAGGTGTCCCCAGGTGTCCCCAGGTGTGTCACTGTCCCCAGGTGTCCCCAGGTGTGCCCAGGTGTGTCCCAGGTGTCCCCAGGTGTATCCCAGGTGTCCCCAGGTGTCCCCAGGTGTGTCACTGTCCCCAGGTGTGTCACTCACCGCCCTGCAGCAGCCGCAGCCCCAGCGGTGACACCTGCACGATGAACTGGCCCTGGCCCAGCTGTCCCCAGGTGTCCCCAGGTGTCCCCAGGTGTCCCCAGGTGTGTCACTGTCCCCAGGTGTGTCCCAGGTGTGCCCAGGTGTCCCCAGGTGTCCCCAGGTGTGTCACTCACCGCCCTGCAGCAGCCGCAGCCCCAGCGGTGACACCTGCACGATGAACTGGCCCTGGCCCAGGTTCCCGGCGAACACGGTCGGGCCCTGGGTGGCGAAGCCGCTGGTGTCCAACTCCAGGATCTCCTGGCCCGTCTGCAGGATCTGGGGACACCGGGGACATCAGGGGACAGCAGGGGACAGCATTGGGGACGGCATTGGGGACATCAGGGACAGCAGGGGACAGCAGGGGACACCGGGGACAGTATTGGGGACATTGGGAACAGCATTGGGGACAGCAGGGGACAGGGTTGGGGACATCAGGGGACATCAAGGGACAGCAAGGGACATCAGGGGACATCAGGGACTTCAGGGGGACATCAGGGGACAGGGTTGGGGACATTGGGGACAGTGGGGACACCGGGGACATCATCGGGGGACAGGGCTGGGGACAGTGCTGGGGACAGCAGGGACATCAAGGGACAGCAGGGACAGCATTGGGGACGGCATTGGGGACATCATCAGGGACATCATCAGGGGACAGCCTTGGGGACAGCAGGGGACAGGGTTGGGGACAGGGCTGGGGACAGCAGGGACAGTGGGGACAGCATTGGGGACATCAGGGGACAGTGTTGGGGACATTGGGGATGGCAGGGACATCAGGTACAGCGTTGGGGACAGCAGGGACAGGGCTGGGGACGGCATTGGGGACATCATCAGGGACATCATCAGGGGACAGCAGGGGACAGCGTTGGGGACATCAGGGACAGCAGGGGACACCAGGGACAGTGCTGGGAACAGCAGGGACAGCCTTGGGGACAGCAGGGACAGTATTGGGGACAGCGGGGACAGCAGGGACACCGGGGACAGGGTTGGGGACAGCAGGGACAGCAGGGGACAGCAGGGACAGTATTGGGGACAGGGTTGGGGACAGCGGGGACAGCAGGGACATCATCAGGGGACAGCAGGGACACCGGGGACAGTATTAGGGACATTGGGAACAGCGTTGGGGACAGCAGGGGACAGCCTTGGGGACAGCGTTGGGGACAGCAGGGACACCGGGGACAGTATTGGGGACATTGGGAACAGCGCTGGGGACAGCAGGGACAGCAGGGGACAGGGCTGGGGACAGCACTGGGGACAGCAGGGACATCATCAGGGGACAGCAGGGGACAGTGTTGGGGACAGCAGGGGACAGTGTTGGGGACAGCAGGGGACAGTGCAGGGAACAGCGCTGGGGACATTGAGGACAGCATTGGGGACAATGTTGGGGACAGCAGGGATATCGGGGACAGCAGGGACATCGGGGACATCAAGGGACAGCGTTGGAGACAGCGCTGGGGACATTGGGGACAGTGCTGGGGACATCAGGGGACACCAGGGACAGTGCTGGGGACATCAGAGGACATCAGGGGACAGCAGGGACAGCAGGGATATCAGGGGACAGCTGGGGACAGTGTTGGGGACAGCAGGGGACAGGGCTGGGGACATCAGGACGTGGCACCCACGGAGCACCCCCGGCCAGGTGCTGTCCCCAGTGAGGGACACGGGGACAAGGAGGGGACAATGAGGGGACAATGAGGGGACACCGAGGGGACACCGGGCAGGGCCAGCGCCCAGGGGAGCCCCCAGAGCCCGGTCACTGTCCCCTGAGGGGACATTGGGGACACCTCAGGGGACATTGGGGACATCGGGGCACGGCAGCCAGTGAGGCCCAAACTCGAGTGCTGTCACCTGAGGGGACGCGGGGACATCGTGGGGACACCTGGCCCTGGGATGTCCCCCATGTCCCAATGTACCCCCAATGTGTCCCCAATGTGTCCCCAATGTCCCCTGAGTGTCCCCAGTGTCCCACTGTCCCCAGGATGTCCCCACTGTCCCCAATGTCCCCTGAGTGTCCCCACTGTCCCAATGTCCCCAGGATGTCTCCAGGATGTCCCCAAAGTCCCCAATGTCCCAATGTCTCCAGGATGTCCCCAGTGTCCCCAATGTCCCCCCAATGTCCCCTGAGTGTCCCCAATGTCCCCAGCATGTCCCCATGCCCCCAAATGTCCCCAATGCCCCCAGTGTCCCCAGTGTCCCCAGGATGTCCCCAGTGTCCCCAACATCCCCAATGTTCCCAATGTCCCCTGGATGTCCCCAGGATGTCCCCTGAGTGTCCGCAATGTCCCCTGAGTGTCCCCAGGATGTCCCCAATGTCCCCAATATCCCCTGAGTGTCCCCAGGATGTCCCCAGGATGTCCCCAGTGTCCCCAATGCCCCCCCAATGTCCCTTGAGTGTCCCCAATGTCCCCAGCATGTCCCCATGCCCCCAAATGTCCCCAAATGTCCCCAATGCCCCCAGTGTCCCCAGGATGTCCCCAGTGTCCCCAACATCCCCAATGTCCCCCCAATGTCCCCTGAGTGTCCCCAGGATGTCCCCAGGATGTCCCCAGTGTCCCCTGAGTGACCCCAACCCCCCCAATGTCCCCAATGTCTCCACTGCCCCCAATGTCCCCAGGATGTCCCCAGTGTCCCCTGAGTGACCCCAACCCCCCCAATGTCCCCAATGTCTCCACTGCCCCCAATGTCCCCAGGATGTCCCCATTGTCCCCAGTGTCTCCAGTGTCCCCAACATCCCCCCAATGTCCCCCCAGTGTCCCCAATGTCCCCAATGTCCCCACTCTCCCAAGTGTCCCCAATGTCCCAATGTCCTAATGTCTCCACTGTCCCCAATGTCCCCAGGATGTCCCCAATGTCCCCAACATCCCCAATGTCCCCCCAATGTCCCCTGAGTGTCCCCAATGTCCCCTGGATGTCCCCAATGTCCCCAGTGTCCCCACTGTCCCCAGGATGTCCCCACTGTCCCCAATGTCCCAATGTCCTAATGTCTCCACTGTCCCCACTGTCCCCAGGATGTCCCCACTGTCCCCAATGTCCCAATGTCCTAATGTCTCCACTGTCCCCACTGTCCCTAGGATGTCCCCAGTTTCCCCAATGTCCCCAGGATGCCCCCAATGTCCCCAACATCCGAATGTCCCCCCAATGTCCCCAGTGTCCCCAATGTCCCCTGAGTGTCCCCAATGTCCCCAGTGTCTCCAGTGTCCCCAACATCCCCAATGTCCCCCCAATGTCCCCTGAGTGTCCCCATGTCCCCTGGATGTCCCCAGGATGTCCCCTGAGTGTCCCCAATGTCCCCAATGTCCCCAATGTCCCCCCAATGTCCCATGAGTGTCCCCAGTGTCCCCAGGATGTCCCCAATGTCCCCGGGATGTCCCCAATGTCCCCTCACCATGGTGGAGTCCTCCCTGCTGAGGATCAGGAAGCCGTGCCGTTCCCCGTCCTCCTCGGAACTTTCCGGAGCCGGAGCCGCCTCGGCCTCTGCCCCGGTCCCTGGGGCCACCTCGGGCTGTGGGGACAGAGCTGCTGGGGACAGGGACAGGGACAGGGACAGGGACAGGGGACAGGGACAGCGACAGGGGACAGGGACAGGGACAGGGGACAGGGACAGGGGACAGGGACGGGGACAGGGACAGGGGACAGGGACAGGGGACAGGGACAGGGACAGGGGACAGGGACAGGGGACAGGGGACAGGGACAGGGGACAGGGACACAGGGACAGGGACAGGGGACAGGGGACAGGGGACAGGGACAGGGACAGGGGACAGGGACAGGGGACAGGGACAGGGACAGGGACAGGGACAGGGACAGGGGACAGGGGACAGGGACAGGGACAGGGACAGGGACAGGGGACAGGGACAGGGACAGGGACAGGGACAGGGGACAGGGGACAGGGACAGGGACAGGGACAGGCGACAGGGGACAGGGACAGGGACAGGGACAGGCGACAGGGGACAGGGACAGGGGACAGGGGACATGGGGACAAGGGGACACAGGGACATGGGGGACACAGAGACGGAAGGTCACAGACAGGGGACAAGGGGACAGGGGATGAGAGGACATGGGGGGACACAGGGACACGGCGGGTGACAGACAGGACACGAGGGGACACAGGGACAAAGAATGGGGGACACCGGGATGGCAGGACATGGGGCTGGGGGGACAGCGGGGACACAGGTGACACAAGTGACACGGTGACACGAGGTGACCCAGGTGACGCGAGGGGACACAGTGACACGAGTGACGCGGTGACACGAGGTGACACAAGGGGATGCAGGTGACACAAGTGACACAACGGCACACAGTGACACAAGGGGACACGGTGACACAAGGGCGCATGGTGACACGGGTGACACGAGGGGACACAGTGACACGAGTGACACAGGTGACGTGAGGGGACACAGGTGACACGGGTGATGTGAGGGGACACGAGATGACATGAGGTGGCGTGAGGTGACACAGGTGACATGAAGTGACACAGGTGACGAGGTGACAGGGGTGACACGAGGGGACACGGTGGCAACAAGTGACACGGTGACACGAAGGGACATGGTGACATGAGGGGACACAGGTGATGAGAGTGACAGTGACATGAGGTGACACAGGTGACACGAGGTGACACGAGGGGACACAGTGACATGAGTGACACAGGTGACACGAGGTGACACGAGATGACATGAGGTGATGTGAGGTGACACAGGTGACACGAAGTGACCCAGGTGACACAGGTGACACAAGGGCACACGGTGACATGGTGATATGAGGTGACACGGGTGATGCAATGGGACAGAGGTGACACGAGGTGACACAGTGACACAAGTGACACAGGTGACACAAGGGGACACAGGTGACACGAGATGACACAGTGACACGGTGACACAGTGACATGAGGTGACACAGGTGACACAGTGACACGAGATGACATGAGGTGATGTGAGGTGACACAGGTGACACAGGTGACACAGGTGACACGAGGTGACACAAGGTGACACAGGTGACACAGGTGACACGGTGACATGAGGTGACACAGGTGACACAGGTGACACGAGGTGACACGAGGTGACAGGAGGTGACACGGGTGACACACAGGTGACACGGGTGACACAGGTGGCACAGGTGACACAGATGACACAGATGACACAGATGACACAGGTGACACAGGTGACACAAGGTGACACAGGTGACACAGGTGACACAGGTGACACGGGTGACACGGGTGACACAGGTGACACGGGTGACACAGGTGACATGGGTGACACAGTGACACAAGGTGACACGGTGACACGGGTGACACAAGGAGACACAAGGTGACACACAGGTGACACAGGTGACACACAGGTGACACAGGTGGCACAGGTGACACAGGTGACACAAGGAGACACAAGGTGACACACAGGTGACACAGGTGACACACAGGTGACACAGGTGACACAGGTGACACGAGGTGACACGAGGTGACACGGGTGACACGGGTGACACAGGTGACACAAGGTGACACGGGTGACACGGGTGACACAAGTGACACAGGTGACACAGGTGACACAGGTGACACGGGTGACACAGGTGACACGGGTGACACAGGTGACACACAGGTGACACAGGTGACAGGAGGTGACACAGGTGACACACCTGCTCTCGCGGCGGGGGCGCGGTGACCGTCCACATGTCGTAACAGCCGGGCAGCTCGAAGGTGGTGACAACCTGGGGCCGGATGCTGCGCTGGGGACAGGGGACAGGGACAGGGGACAGGGACAGGGGACAGGGACAGGGACAGGGACAGGGACAGGGGACAGGGACAGGGACAGGGGACAGGGACAGGGGACAGGGACAGGGACAGGGACAGGGGACAGGGACAGGGACAGGGACAGGGGACAGGGACAGGGGACAGGGACAGGGATGGGACAGGGGACAGGGACAGGGGACAGGGACAGGGACAGGGGACAGGGGACAGGGACAGGGACAGGGACAGGGGACAGGGGACAGGGACAGGGACAGGGACAGGGGACAGGGGACAGGGACAGGGACAGGGGACAACAGTCAGAGGTGGGCACAGCCGTCAGGGGACAGCTCAGGGGGTGCTGCCCCACAGGTCTGTGGGGTGTCCCTGGGCTGTTTTAGGGGTGTCCTTGCGGGGCACAGTCGGTTTCGGGGTGTTGCTGGGGGCTACAGGTGGTGCCCAGGTGTTCTTGGGGTGTTTTTGGGGTGTCCCTGGACTGTTTTTGGGCTGGTTTTGGGTGTTGCTGGGGGGTACAGGCGGTGCCGGGCTGTTTTTGGCTGTTTTGGGGGTGTCCCTGGAGGGTACAGGCAGTTTTTGGGGTGTTTTTTGGGTGTTTTTGGGTATTTTTAGGTGTTGCTGGGGGGTACAGATGGTTTTGGGATGTTTTTGGCTGTTTTTGGGCTGGTTTTGGGGTGTTGCTGGAGGGTACAGGTGTTTTTGGGGTGTTTTTGGGCGGTTTTGGGTGTTGCTGGGGGGTACAGGCAGTTTTGGGATGTCCCCGGGCTGGTTTTGGGTGTTTTTGGGCTGTTTTTGGGTGTTTTTTGGGGTGTTGCTGGGGGGTACAGGCAGTTTTGGGCTGTTTTTGGGCTCTTTTTGGGTGTTTTTAGATGTTGCTGGGGGGTACAGGCAGTTTTGGGCTGGTTTTGGGGTGTTGCTGGGGGGTACAGGCGGTGCCGGGCTGGTTTTGGGTGTTTTTGGGGTGTTTCTGGGTGGTTTTGGGTGTTGCTGGGGGGTACAGGCGGTTTGGGTGTTGCTGGGGGGTACAGGCGGTTTTGGGCTGTTTTTGGCTGTTTTTCGGGTGTTGCTGGGGGGTACAGGCGGCTGTGCCGGGCTCTGGCCCCGCCCTGGTTTCTCCCAGCGCTGCTCTGGCACCGGGATCGGCCCCACCGGGAACAGCCCGCGGGGGGCGGGGCCGGTGCGGGGGAGGGGGCGGGGCTTGGGGGGTTTGGGGGATTTGGGGTTTGGGAATTTGGGGGATTTGGGATTTGGGGGATTTGGGGTTTGGGGTTTTTGGGGTTTGGGACATTGGGATTTTGTAATTTGGAGATTTAGAGTTTGGGGTTTTTGGGGTTTGGGGATTTGGGGTTTTGGGTTTTGGGATTTGGGGTTTTGGGGATTTGGGGTTTGGGGTTTTGGGGGTTTGGGGGTTTGGGGTTTTTGGGTTTTTTTGGGATATTTTTGTGGCATTTTTGGGCTGTTTTGGGGGTGTTTTGGGGTTGTTTGGGCTGTTTTTGGGGTCCTAGGGCTGTTTTTGGGGTGTTTCTGGGATGTTTTTGGGGCCCCAGGGGAGTTTTGGGGGTATTTTTGGGGTGTTTTTGGGGTCTCAGGGGTGTTTTTGGGGTCCCAGAGATGTTTTGGGGATCTTTTGGAGGTTTCTGGGGTCCTAGGGGTGGATTTGGGCTGTTTTGGGCGGTTTTGGGGTGTCCCTGGGGGGTACAGGCGGTTTTTGGCTGTTTTTTGGGTGTTGCTGGGGGGTACAGGCAGTTATGGGGTGGTTTTGGGTGTTTTTTGGCTGTTTTTGGGGTGTTGCTGGGGGTACAGGCGGTTTTGGGCTGGTTTGGGCTGTTTTTGGGCTGTTTTTGGGGGGTTTTTTGGCTGTTTTTGGGTGTTGCTGGGGGGTACAGGCGGTTTTGGGCTGGTTTGGGCTGTTTTTGGGCTGTTTTTGGGGGTTTTTTTGGGCTGTTTTGGGCTGTTTTTGGGGTGGTTTTGGGTGTTTTTGGGTGTTTTTGGGTGTTGCTGGGGGGTACAGGCGGTTTTGGGCTGTTTTGGGTGTTTTTGGGGTGGTTTTGGGTGTTTTTGGGGTATTGCTGGGGGGTACAGGTGGTTTTGGGCTGGTTTTGGGGGTGTTTTTGGGGTGTTTTTGGGTGTTGCTGGGGGGTACAGGCGGTTTTTGGGGTGTCCCTGGGGGGTACAGGCGGTTTTGGGCTGTTTTTGGCTGTTTTTCGGGTGTTGCTGGGGGGTACAGGCGGTTGTGCCGGGCTCTGGCCCCGCCCTGGTTTCTCCCAGCGCTGCTCTGGCACCGGGATCGGCCCCACCGGGAACAGCCCGCGGGGGGCGGGGCCGGTGCGGGGGAGGGGGCGGGGCTTGGGGGGTTTGGGGGATTTGGGGTTTGGGAATTTGGGGGATTTGGGATTTGGGGGATTTGGGGTTTGGGGTTTTTGGGGTTTGGGACATTGGGATTTTGTAATTTGGAGATTTAGAGTTTGGGGTTTTTGGGGTTTGGGGATTTGGGGTTTTGGGTTTTGGGGTTTTGGGGTTTTTGGGGGATTTGGGGTTGTTTGGGGTGTTTGGGGGTTTGAGGTTTTGGGGATTTGGTAATTTGGGAATTTGGGGTTTCGGATTTGGGGGATTTGGGGTTTGGGGGATTTGGGAATTTGGGAATTTGGGGTTTGGGATTTGGGTTTTTTTGGGGGGATTTGGGGTTTGGGGTTTTGGGGATTTGGGGTTTGGGATTTGGGGGTTTGTGGGATTTGGGGTTTGGGAATTGGGGTTTGGGGGATTTGGGGATTTGGGGTTTGGGGATTTGGGGTTTTTGGGGGGATTTGGGGTTTGGGGTGTTTGAGGTTTGGGGTTTTGGGGGTTTGGGATTTGGGGTTTTGGGGATTTGGGGTTTGGGGTTTTGGGGGTTTGGGGGTTTGGGGTTTTTGGGTTTTTTTGGGATATTTTTGTGGCATTTTTGGGCTGTTTTGGGGGTGTTTTGGGGTTGTTTGGGCTGTTTTTGGGGTCCTAGGGCTGTTTTTGGGGTGTTTCTGGGATGTTTTTGGGGCCCCAGGGGAGTTTTGGGGGTATTTTTGGGGTGTTTTTGGGGTCTCAGGGGTGTTTTTGGGGTCCCAGAGATGTTTTGGGGATCTTTTGGAGGTTTCTGGGGTCCTAGGGGTGGATTTGGGCTGTTTTGGGCGGTTTTGGGGTGTCCCTGGGGGGTACAGGCGGTTTTTGGCTGTTTTTTGGGTGTTGCTGGGGGGTACAGGCAGTTATGGGGTGGTTTTGGGTGTTTTTTGGCTGTTTTTGGGGTGTTGCTGGGGGTACAGGCGGTTTTGGGCTGGTTTGGGCTGTTTTTGGGCTGTTTTTGGGGGGTTTTTTGGCTGTTTTTGGGTGTTGCTGGGGGGTACAGGCGGTTTTGGGCTGGTTTGGGCTGTTTTTGGGCTGTTTTTGGGGGTTTTTTTGGGCTGTTTTGGGCTGTTTTTGGGGTGGTTTTGGGTGTTTTTGGGTGTTTTTGGGTGTTGCTGGGGGGTACAGGCGGTTTTGGGCTGTTTTGGGTGTTTTTGGGGTGGTTTTGGGTGTTTTTGGGGTATTGCTGGGGGGTACAGGTGGTTTTGGGCTGGTTTTGGGGGTGTTTTTGGGGTGTTTTTGGGTGTTGCTGGGGGGTACAGGCGGTTTTTGGGGTGTCCCTGGGGGGTACAGGCGGTTTTGGGCTGTTTTTGGCTGTTTTTCGGGTGTTGCTGGGGGGTACAGGCGGCTGTGCCGGGCTCTGGCCCCGCCCTGGTTTCTCCCAGCGCTGCTCTGGCACCGGGATCGGCCCCACCGGGAACAGCCCGCGGGGGGCGGGGCCGGTGCGGGGGAGGGGGCGGGGCTTGGGGGGTTTGGGGGATTTGGGGTTTTGGGGATTGGGGTTTGGGGTTTTGGGGGTTTTTGGGGTTTTGGGGTTTTTGGGTTTGGGGGATTTGGGGTTTGGGGGTTTGGGACTTGGGGTTTTCGGGTTTTTGGGGGGATTTGGGGTGTTTGAGGTTTTGGGGTTTGGGATTTGGGGTTTTGGGGATTTGGGATTTGGGGTTTTTGGGGGTTTGGGGATTTGGGGTTGTGGGGGTTTGGGGGATTTGGGATTTGGGGTTTGGGGTTTTGGGGTTTGGGGTTTTTGGGTTTTGGGGATTTGGAGTTTGGGATTTGGGGATTTGGGGTTTGGGGGTTTGGGGGATTTGGGGGATTTGGGGTTTGTGGGATTTGGGGATTTGGGGTTTGGGGTGTTTGGGGTTTGGGGTTTGGGGATTTGGGGTTTTTTGGGGATTTGAGGTTTGGGGGATTTGGGGTTTGGGCGTTTGGGGTTTTGGGAATTTGGGGTTTTGGGGGTTTGGGAATTTGGGGTTTTTGGAATTTGGAGGTTTGGGGTTTGGGGGATTTGGGGTTTGGGGTTTTTTGGGGGATTTGGGGTTTGGGATTTTGGGAATTTGGGGTTTGGGGTTTTGGGGGTTTGGGGGATTTGGGGTTTGGGGATTTGGGAATTTGGGGTTTGGGGTTTGGGGTTTTGGGGGTTTGGGGGATTTGGGGTTTTGGGGTTTGGGATTTGGGGTTTTTGGAATTTGGAGGTTTGGGGTTTTGGGGGGGTTTGAGGTGTTTGAGGTTTTGGGGTTTGGGGGATTTGGGGTTTTTGGGGTTTGGGATTTTGGAGTTTGTGGGGTTTTGGGGGATTTGGGGTTTTGGGAATTTGGGGTTTTGGGGGTTTGGGGGTTTGGGGGTTTGGGGGTTTGGGGTTTGGGATTTGGGGATTTGGGGTTTTTGGAATTTGGAGGTTTGGGGATTTGGGGTTTTGGGGGTTTGGGGTTTTGGGGGTTTGGGAATTTGGGGTTTTGGGGGTTTGGGAATTTGGGGATTTGGGGTTTGGGAATTTGGGGATTTGGGGTTTGGGGTTTTTTGGGGTTTGGGGGATTTGGGATTTGGGGTTTTGGGGTTTTGGGGGGGATTTGGGGTTTGGGATTTGGGGTTTTTTGGGGTTTGGGGATTGGGATTTTGGAATTTGGAGATTTGAGGTTTGGGATTTTGGGGTTTGGGGATTTGGGGTTTTGGGGGATTTGGGGGGATTTGGGGTTTGGGGTGTTTGAGGTTTTGGGGTTTGGGAATTTGGGGTTTTGGGGTTTGGGGTTTTTGGGGTTTGGGGATTTGGGGTTTGGGGATTTGGGGTTTTTGGAATTTGGAGGTTTGGGGTTTTGGGGATTTGGGGTTTGGGCGGGTTTGGGGTTTGGTGTTTCTGGGGTTTGGGATTTGGGGTTTGGGGTTTTTGGGATTTGGGGTTTGGGATTTTGGGGTTTGGGATTTTGGGGTTTGGGGCTTGGGGCATTTGAGGGATTTGGGGGATTTGGGGTTTTTGGGGGGATTTGGGGTTTGGGGGATTTGGGGGGATTTGGGGTTTGGGGTGTTTGAGGTTTTGGGGTTTGGGAATTTGGGGTTTTGGGAATTTGGGGGTTGGGGTTTTGGGGTTTGGAATTTGGGGATTTGGGATTTGGGGATTTTGGAGTTTGGGGATTTGGGGTTTTGGGGGATTTGGGAATTTGGGGTTTGGGGTTTTTGGGTTTGGGGGATTTGGGGTCTGAGATTTGGGGTTTTGGGGTTTTGGGGATTTGGGGTTTTGGGGGATTTGGGAATTTGGGGTTTGGGATTTTGGGGTTTGGGGATTTGGGGTTTGGGGCTTGGGGCATTTGAGGGATTTGGGGGATTTGGGGTTTTTGGGGGGATTTGGGGTTTGGGGGATTTGGGGGGATTTGGGGTTTGGGGTGTTTGAGGTTTTGGGGTTTGGGAATTTGGGGTTTTGGGGATTTGGGGTTTGGGGATTTTGGGGATTTGGGGTTTAGGGATTTGGGGTTTTTGGGGATTTGGGGTTTTGGGGATTTGGGGTTTGGGCGTTTGGGGTTTTGGGAATTTGGGGTTTTGGGGGTTTGGGAATTTGGGGTTTTTGGAATTTGGAGGTTTGGGGTTTGGGGGATTTGGGGTTTGGGGTTTTTTGGGGGATTTGGGGTTTGGGATTTTGGGAATTTGGGGTTTGGGTTTTTGGGGGTTTGGGGGATTTGGGGTTTGGGGATTTGGGAATTTGGGGTTTGGGGTTTGGGGTTTTGGGGGTTTGGGGGATTTGGGGTTTAGGGGATTTGGGAATTTGGGAATTTGGGGTTTGGGATTTGGGGTTTTTTGGGGGGATTTGGGGTTTGGGGTTTGGGATTTGGGGGTTTGGGGGATTTGGGGTTTTTGGGGTTTGGGGTTTGGGATTTGGAGGTTTGGGGTTTTGGGGATTTGGGGTTTTTGGGGTTTGGGGTTTGGGATTTGGGGGTTTGGGAATTGGGGTTTTGGGGATTTGGGGTTTTGGGGATTTGGGGTTTTGGAGATTTGGGGTTTGGGGGATTTGGGGTTTGGGAATTGGGGTTTGGGGTTTTTGGTGTTTTTGGAGTTTGGGGACTTGGGGTTTGGGATTTTGGGGTTTGGGATTTGGGGGTTTGGGGTTTGGGGTTTTGGGGATTTGGGGTTTGGGGGATTTGGGATTTTGGGGATTTGGGGTTTTTGGAATTTGGAGTTTTGGGGTTTGGGGGATTTGGGAATTGGGGTTTGGGATTTGGGGGATTTGGGGATTTGGGAATTTGGGGTTTGGGGATTTGGGGTTTGGGATTTGGGGTTTGGGGATTTGGGGTTTTTGGAGTTTGGAGATTTGGGGTTTTGGGGTTTGGGGTTTTGGGGGTTTGCGGATTTTGAGGGGGTTTGGGGTTTTTTGGGGGATTTGGGGTTTTTGGGGTTTGGGGGGGTTTGGGGTTTGGTGTTTTTGGGGTTTGGGGTTTTGGGGTTTGTGGGGATTGAGGGGTTTTGGGGTTTTTGGGGTTTGGGGTGTTTGAGGTTTTGGAGTTTGGGGATTTGGGGTTTGGGGGGGTTTGGGGTTTTTGGGGTTTGGGGATTTGGGGTTTGAGGGGATCGAAGAGTTTTGGGGTTTTTTTGGGGTGTTTTTGGGGTTTGGGGTCTTTGGGGTTTTCAGGGCCCTAGAGAAGTTTTTGGGGTTTTCGGGGTCCAAGGGATGTTTTGGGGGCCCCAGGGATATTTTTGGGATGTTTTGGGGGTGTTTGGGGTGGTTTTGGGGTCCCAGGGGTGTTTTTGGGGTCCCAGAGATGTTTTTGGGATGCTTTGGGGGTTTTTGGGGTCCCAGGGGTGTTTTTTGGGTGTTTTTGGGATGTTTCAGGTGTTTTTGGGGTCCCAGGGGTGGTTTTGGGTTGTATTGGGGGTCCCAGGGATGTTTTTGGGGTGTTTTTGGGGTGTTTTTGGGGTGTTTCAGGTGTTTTTGGGGTCCCAGGGGTGTTTTTGGGCTGTTTTTGGGGTCCCAAGGCGGTTTTGGGGTCCCAGGGATGTTTTGGGGGTCCCAGGGCTGTTTTTGGGGTGTTTTTGGGGTGTATTTGGGGTGTTTTTGGGGTACCTGCAGCACGGTGAGCGCCCCGTTCTTGCCATATCCCGAGCACAGGGAGGGTTTGGGGGATTTTTAGGATCCCAGGGGTGTTGTTGGGGTCCCAGGAATGTTTTTGGGCTGTTTTTGGGGTGTTTTTGGGGTGTTTTTGGGGTACCTGCAGCACGGTGAGCGCCCCGTCCTTGCCGTAGCCCGAGCACAGGGAGGGTCTGGGGGATTTTTAGGGTCCCAGGAGTATTTTTGGGGTGTTTTTGGGCTGTTTTTGGGGTCCCAGGGATGTTTTTGGTGCATTTTGGGGTGTTTTGGGGTGTTTTTGGGGTATTTTTGGGATGTTTCAGGTGTTTTTCGGGGTGTTTTGGGGTGGTTTTTGGGGTATTTTTGGGGTGTTTTTGGCTGTTTTTGGGGTACCTGCAGCACGGTGAGCGCCCCGTTCTTGCCGTACCCCGAGCACAGGGAGGGTTTGGGGGATTTTTAGGGTCCCAGGGCTGTTTTTGGGGTCCCAGGGGTGTTTTGGGGTGTTTTTGGGGTATTTTTGGGATGTTTCAGGTGTTTTTGGGGTGTTTTTGGGGTCCCAAGGGTGTTTTTGGGGTGTTTTTGGTGTCCCAGGGCTGTTTTTGGTGCGTTTTGGGGTGTTTTTGGGGTACCTGCAGCACGGTGAGCGCCCCGTTCTTGCCGTACCCCGAGCACAGGACGATCTCCAGGTCGGGCTCGGGGCTGTTCTGGAACTGCGGGGGAAAAACGGGGTCAGGTTTGGGGTTTGGGGTTTTTGGGGTCAGGGTTTGGGGTTTTGGGGGTCAGGGTTTGGGGTCAGGTCTGGGGTTTGGGGTCAGGGTTTGGGGTCAGGGTTTGGGGTTTTTGGGGTTTTTGGGGTCAGGGTTTGGGGTCAGGGTTTGGGGTTTGGGGTTTTTGGGGTCAGGGTTTGGGGTCAGGGTTTGGGGTTTGGGGTCGGGGTCAGGGTTTGGGGTCAGGGGTCAGGGGTCAGGGTTTGGGGTCAGGGGTCAGGGTTTGGGGTTTTTGGGGTCAGGGGTCAGGGTTTGGGGTCAGCGTTTGGGGTTTGGGGTTTTTGGGGTCAGGTTCGGGGTTTCAGGTCAGGGTTTGGGGTTTGGGGTCAGGGGTCAGGGTTTGGGGTCAGTTTGGGGTCAGGGGACAGGGTTTGGGGTCAGGGGACAGGGTTTGGGGTCAGGGGACAGGGTTTGGGGTCAGGGGTCAGAATTGGGGTTTGGGGTCAGGGTTTGGGGTTTGGGGTTTTTGGGGTCAGGGTTTGGGGTCAGGGTTTGGGGTTTTTGGGGTCAGGGTTTGTGGTTTGGGGTCAGGGGTCAGAATTGGGGTTTGGGGTCAGGGTTTGAGGTCAGGTCTGGGGTTTGGGGTCAGGGTTTTGGGTCAGGTTTGGGGTCAGGGTTTGGGGTCAGGGTTTGGGGTTTGGGGTCAGGGTTTGGGGTCAGGTTTGGGGTCAGGGTTTGGGGTCAGGGTTTGGGGTTTGGGGTCAGGTTTGGGGTTTGGGGTCAGGGTTTGGGGTCAGGGGTCAGGGTTTGGGGTCAGGGGTCAGGGTTTGTGGTTTGGGGTCAGAATTGGGGTTTGGGGTCAGGTTTGGGGTTTGGGGTTTGGGGTCAGGTTTGGGGTTTGGGGTCAGGGTTTGGGGTTTTTGGGGTCAGGGTTTGGGGTTTGGGGTCAGGTTCAGGGTCAGGTTTGGGGTCAGGGTTTCGGGTTTGGAGTTTGGGGTCAGGTCTGGGGTTTAGGGTCAGGTTTGGGGTCAGGGGTCAGGTTTGGGGTCAGGGGTCAGGTTTGGGGTTTTTGGGGTCAGGTCTGGGGTTTGGGGTGAGGTTTGGGGTCAGGGGTCAGGGTTTGGGGTCAGGGGTCAGGGTTTGGGGTTTTTGGGGTCAGAATTGGGGTTTGGGGTCAGGTTTGGGGTCAGGTTTGGGGTTTGGGGTCGGGGTCAGGGTTTGGGGTCAGGGTTTGGGGTTTTTGGGGTCAGGGTTTGGGGTCAGGGGTCAGGGTTTGGGGTTTTTGGGGTCAGGGGTCAGGGTTTGGGGTTTTTGGGGTCAGAATTGGGGTTTGGGGTCAGGGTTTGGGGTTTGGGGTCAGGGTTTGGGGTCAGGGGTCAGGTTTGGGGTTTGGGGTCAGGTTTGGGGTTTGGGGTCAGGGTTTGGGGTCAGGGGTCAGGGTCTGGGGTTTGGGGTTTTTGGGGTCAGGGTTTGGGGTCAGGGTTTGGGGTCAGGGGTCAGGGATCGGGGTCAGGTTTGGGGTTTGGGGTCAGGGTTTGGGGTTTGGGGTTTTTGGGGTCAGGGTTTGGGGTCAGGGTTTAGGGTCAGGTTTGGGGTTTGGGGTCAGGTTTGGGGTCAGGGGTCAGGGTTTGGGGTCAGGTTTTGGGGTCAGGTTTGGGGTTTAGGGTTTTTGGGGTCAGGTTTGGGGTCAGGGGTCAGGGTCAGGTTTGGGGTCAGGATTGGGGTTTGGGGTCAGATTTGGGGTCAGGTTTGGGGTCAGGTTTGGGGTTTGGGGTCAGGTTTGGGGTCAGGTTTGGGGTCAGGGTTTGGGGTTTGGGGTCAGGTTTGGGGTCAGGTTTGGGGTCAGGTTTTGGGGTCAGGTTTGGGGTTTAGGGTCAGGTTCAGGGTCAGGAGTCGGGGTCAGGGCTCAGAGCACCTTTTGGGATTTTTGGGTGGATTTTGGGGGGATTTGGGGTACATTTCGGAGTGGATTTTTGGGGTACATTTCATGGGGTTTGGGGTGGATTTTTGGGGTTTTTTGGGGTGGATTTGGGGGATTTTGGGTCCCTCACCTCCTCACTGAGGAAGGCCGGGTTTGGGGTGGATTTTGGGTGTTTTTGGGGTGGATTTTGGGGTTTTTGGGGTGGATTTGGGGTGGATTTTGGGGGGTTTTGGGTGGATTTGGGGTTTTTTGGATGGATTTTGGGTTTTTTGTGTGGATTTGGGGTTTTTTGGATGGATTTTGGGTTTTTTGGGTGGATTTTGGGTTTTTTGGGGTTTTTTCGGGTGAATTTTGGGGATTTTGGGTCCCTCACCTCCTCACTGAGGAAGGCCAGGTTTGGGGTGGATTTGGGGTGGATTTTTGGGATTTTTTGGGGTGGATTTTGGGGTTTTTTGGGTTTTTTGGGTGGATTTTGGTGTTTTTGGGGTTTTTTTGGGGTTTTTGGGGGGTTTTTTGGGGTGGATTTTGGGGTTTTTGGGTCCCTCACCTCCTCACTGAGGAAGGCCGGCTCCCCCATGGCCGCGTTGGCGCAGGGCCCGATGTTGAGGATGCTGTCACACACCTGGGGACACGGGGGGGACAGGTGAGACAGGTGACACAGACAGGTGACAGGTGACACACAGGTGACAGATGACAGGTGACACAGATGGCAGACAAGTGACACAGGTGACACAGACAAGTGACAGGTGACAGGTGACAGGTGACACACATGTGACAGGTGACACAGGTGACAGGTGACACAGGTGACAGGTGACACACAGATGACAGGTGACAGACAGGTGACAGACAGGTGACAGGTGACACAGACAGGTGACATGGACAGGTGACACACAGGTAACACAGGTGACAGGTGACACAGACAGGTGACAGGTGACAGACAGGTGACACAGACAGGTGACAGGTGACACAGACAGGTGACATGGACAGGTGACACACAGGTAACACAGGTGACAGGTGACACAGACAGGTGACAGGTGACAGACAGGTGACACAGACAGGTGACAGGTGACACAGACAGGTGACAGGTGACACAGAGGTGACAGGTGACAGACAGGTGACACAGACAGGTGACAGGTGACACAGACAGGTGACAGGTGACAGGTGACACAGGTGACGTTACCTCGAAGGAGTAGGTGGCCAGCTGTGTGTGACAGACAGGTGACACAGGTGACAGACAGGTGACACAGACAGGTGACACAGACAGGTGACAGGTGACACACACAGGTGACAATGACAGTACCTCAAAGGAGTAGGTGGCCAGCTGTGTGTGACAGACAGGTGACAGACAAGTGACACAGACAGGTGACACAGACAGGTGACAGGTGACACACAGGTGACAGACAGGTGACACAGACAGGTGACACAGACAGGTGACACAGACAGGTGACACACACAGGTGACAGGTGACACAGACAGGTGACAGGTGACACAGGTGACAGGTGACACAGGTGACAGACAGGTGACACAGACAGGTGACAGGTGACACAGGTGACGTTACCTCGAAGGAGTAGGTGGCCAGCTGTGTGTGGCACACAGGTGACACAGACAGGTGACAGACAGGTGACACACAGGTGACACACACAGGTAACACAGACAGGTGACAGGTGACACACAGGTGACACACAGGTGACACAGGTGACAGACAGGTGACACAGGTGACACACAGGTGACAGGTGACACAGACAGGTGACACAGGTGACAGTACCTCGAAGGAGTAGGTGGCCAGCTGTGTGTGACACACAGGTGACACAGACAGGTGACAAACACAGGTGACAGGTGACACACAGGTGACACAGACATGTGACAGGTGACACACACAGGTGACACACGGGTGACAATGACAGTACCTCAAAGGAGTAGGTGGCCAGCTGTGTGTGACACACAGGTGACAGACAGGTGATAGGTGACACACACAGATAACACACACAGGTGACACAGACAGGTGACAGGTGACAGACAGGTGACACAGACAGGTGACGTTACCTCGAAGGAGTAGGTGGCCAGCTGTGTGTGACACACAGGTGACACAGACAGGTGACACAGGTGACAGACAGGTGACAAGTGACACAGACAGGTGACAAGTGACAGGTAACACAGACAGGTGACACACACAGGTGACACAGACAGGTGACAGGCGACACAGACAGGTGACAGGTGACACAGGTGACAGACAGGTGACACAGACAGGTGACAGGCGACACACAGGTGACAGATGACACAGACAAGTGACAGACAGGTGACAGACAGGTGACACAGGTGACACAGACAGGTGACAGACAGGTGACACAGACAGGTGACAGGTGACACTGACACAGACAGGTGACAGGTGACAGGTGACACAGACAGGTGACACAGACAGGTGACAATGACAGTACCTCGAAGGAGTAGGTGGCCAGCTGTGTGTGACACTCAGGTAACACAGACAGGTGACACACACAGGTGACACACACAGGTAACAGATGACACACACAGGTGACACAGACAGGTGACAGACAGGTGACAGACAGGTGACAGACAGGTGACACAGGTGACACAGGTGACACAGGTGACACACAGGTGACAGTACCTCGAAGGAGTAGGTGGCCAGCTGTGTCCCCGAGGCCGCCTCGCTGCCGTACACCTCGATCTCGTCCACCTCGTCCTGCGCCTGCGGCTTCCCCCCTGCGACAGGGACACCTGAGTGACACCTGGGCACATCTGTGTGTCACCTGGGCCACCCTGTGTGTCACCTGGGCCACCCCCCTGCGCAGGGACACCTGGGTCACACCTGGGCCACACCTGGGTGTCACCTGGGTCACACCTGGGCACACCTGAGCACACCTGGGTCACACCTGGGTCACACCTGAGCACACCTGAGCACACCTGGGCACACCTGGGTCACACCTGGGCACACCTGGGTCACACCTGTCACACCTGGCTCACACCTGGGCACACCTGGGTCACACCTGGGCACACCTGGGCACACCTGTCACACCTGGGTCACACCTGTGTGTCACCTGTGTCACCTTGTGTGTCACCTGTGTGTCACCTGTGTCACCTGTGCCACCCCCCTGCGCAGGGACACCTGTGTCACACCTGTGTCACACCTGGTCACACCTGTATGTCACCTGTGTCACCTACTGCCACCCCTGTGTCACCCCCCTATGCAGGGACACGTGGGTCACCTGTGTCACCTGTGTCACTCACCGCCACCCTCTGTCCCCCCTGTCACTGTGTCCCCCACCAATGACTGGGGCTGCCCCTCAGGTGTGTCCCCAGGTGCTCTCAGGTGTGTCCCAGCTGTCCCCAGCTGTCCCCAAGTGTCTCCCAGGTGCCCCCCAGGTATCCCTAGATGTCCCCCAGCTGTCCCAGGTGTGTCCCCAGCTGTCCCAGGTGTCCCCAGCTCTCCCCAGGTGTGTTCCCAGGTGTCCCCAGCTGTCCCAGATGCCCCCAGGTGTGTCCCCAGCCATCCCAGGTGTCCCCAGCTGTCCCAGGTGTCCCCAGTTGCCCCCCAGGTACTCCCCAGGTGTCCCCAGGTGTGTCCCCAGCTGTCCCAGGTGTGTCCCAGGTGTGTCCCCAGCTGTCCCAGGTGTCCCCAGGTGTCCCCAGGTACTCCCCAGGTGTCCCCAGCCCTCCCAGGTGTGTCCCCAGCTGTCCCCAGGTGTGTCCCCAGCCCTCCCAGGTGTCCCCAGCTCTCCCCAGGTGTGTCCCAGGTGTCCCCAGGTGCCCCCCAGGTGCATCCCAGGTATCCCTAGATGTCCCCCAGCTGTCCCAGGTGTCCCCAGGTGTCCCCAGCCGTCCCCAGCTGTCCCCAGTTGCCCCCCAGGTGTGTCCCCAGCTGTCCCAGGTGTCCCCAGGTGTCCTCACCTGCCCACGGCCCCGACGGCTCCGAGCGTTTCTTCTTCACTGGGGGCTCCTCCTGTGGGGGGGGGACAGGGACAGCTCTGGGGTCCCCAGGTGCGCTTTGGGGGACCCCCCAAGTGAATTTTGGGGCTCCCCAGGTGGATTTTGGGATCTCCAGGTATAATTTTGGGCTCCCCAGGTGAATTTTGGGATCTCCAGGTGAATTTTGGGGCTCCCCAGGTGAATTTTGGGCTCCCCAGGTGAATTTTGGGCTCCCCAGGTGTGATTTGGGCCCGCCCAGGTGTAATTTGGGCCCCCCCCAGGTGTGATTTGGGCTCCCCAGGTGAATTTTGGGCTCCTCAGGTGAGATTTGGGCCCCCCCAGGTGTAATTTGGGCCCCCCCCTGGGCAGGGTTTTGGGCTCCCCCAGGTGGATTTTGGGCTCCCCCAGGTGAGATTTTGGGATCCCCAGGTGAGATTTTGGGATCCCCAGGTGAGATTTTGGGCTCTCCCAGGTGTAATTTGGGGCTCCCCAAGTGAATTCTGGGGCTCCCCAGGTGGATTTTAGGTCCCCCCAGGTGTGATTTGGGCCCGCCCAGGTGCATTTTGGGGTCCCCCAGGTGTGATTTGGGCTCCTCAGGTGGATTTTGAGCCACCCAGGTGTAATTTTGGGCTCCCCAGGTAGATTTTGGGATCCCCAGGTGAGATTTTGGGCTCCCCCAGGTGTAATTTGGGGCCCCCCAGGTGAATTTGGAGCTCCCCAGGTATAATTTTGGGCCCCCCAGGTGGATTTTGGGGCTCCCCAGGTGGATTTTGAGCCCCCCAAGTGAATTTTGGGGCTCCCCAGGTGTGAACTGGGCTCATCAGGTGGATTTTGGGCTCCTGGGCAGGGTTTTGGGGATCCCCAGGTGAATTTGGGGCTCCCCAGGTGGATTTTGGGGCTCCCCAGGTGGATTTTGGGGCCCCCCAGGTGTGATTTGGGATCCCCAGGTGAATTTTGGGCCCCCCCAGGTGTAATTTGGGCCCCCCCCAGGTGCATTTTGGGCTCCCCAGGTAGATTTTGGGATCCTCAGGTGAGATTTTGGGCTCCCCCAGGTGTAATTTGGGGCTCCCCAAGTGAATTCTGGGGCTCCCCAGGTGGATTTTTGGTCCCCCCAGGTGTGATTTGGGCCCGCCCAGGTGCATTTTGGGATCCCCCAGGTGGATTTTGGGGCTCCCTGGGTGAGATCTGGGCTCCTCAGGTACGAATTGGGCCCTCAAGGTGCATTTTGGGCTCCCCAGGTGTGACTCCGGGGTTCCCAGGTGCATTTTGGGATCTCCAGGTGTGAATTTGGGGCCCCCCAGGTGGATTTTGGGCTCCCCCAGGTGTAATTTGGGCCCCCCCCAGGTGTAATTTGGAGCCCCCAGGTGCATTTGGAGCTCCCCAGGTGGATTTTGAGCCCCCCAGGTGAATTTCGGCCCCCCCAAGTGAATTCTAGCCCCCCCAGGTGAATTTTGGGCCCCCCAGGTGCATTTTGGGCCCCCCCAGGTGAATTTTTGGCTCCCCAGGTGAATTTTGCCCCCCCCAGGTGCGTTCTGTGCCCTCACCTGTCTCTCGGGCCCCTCCTTGGCCCCCCCGGCCGGGGGCTCCTGCAGCTTCTCCGTGTACCTGAGCAGCAGCGAATTCCCCAGGCGCGAGCCCAGGAACAGGTACCCGGGCTCCAGGGGCACCATCTGGGGACACAGCGGGCACAGGTGTGTCCAGGTGTGTCCCCAGGTGTGTCCCCAAGGTGTCCCCAGGGTGTCCCTCAGTGTCCCCAGGTGTGTCCAGGTGTGTCCCCAGGTGTGTCCCCAGGTGTGTCCCTGAGTGTCCCCCCAGGTGTGTCCCCAGGTGCCCCCCCAGGTGTCCCCAGGTGTGTCCCCAGGTGTGCCCAGGTGTGTCCCCAGGTGTATCCCCAGGTGTATCCCCAGGTGTGTCCCCAGGTGTGTCCAGGTGTGATCTCAGGTGTGTCCCCAGGTGTGTCCCCAGGTGTGTCCCCAGGTGTCCCCAGGTGTATCCCCAGGTGTGTCCCCAGGTGTGTCCAGGTGTGTCCAGGTGTGTCCAGGTGTGTCCCCAGGTGTGTCCCCAGGTGTGTCCCCAGGTGTATCCCCAGGTGTGTCCCCAGGTGTGTCCCTCAGTGTCCCCAGGTGTATCCCCAGGTGTCCCCAGGTGTGTCCAGGTGTGTCCCCAGGTGTGTCCCCAGGTGTGTGCCCAGATGTCCCCAGGTGTGTCCCCAGGTGTGTCCCCAGGTGTCCTCAGGTGTCCCCAGGTGTCCCAAAATGTCCCCAGGTGTGTCCCCAGGTGTGTCCAGGTGTGTCCCCAGCTGTCCCCAGGTGTCCCCAAGGTGTCCCCAAGGTGTCCCCAAGGTGTCCCCCGGTGTGTCCCCAGGTGTGTCCCCAGGTGTCCCCAAGGTGTCCCCAGCTGTCCCCAGGTGTGTCCCCAGGGTGTCCCAGGGTGTCCCCAGGTGTGTCCCCACGGTGTCCCCAGGTGTCCCCAGGTGTCGCCAGGTGTGTCCCTGAAGTGTCCCCAGGTGTGTCTCCAGGTGCTCCCCCAGGTGTCCCCAGCTGTCCCAGGTGTCCCCAGGTGTGTCCCCAGGTGTGTCCCCAGGTGTGTCCCCAGCTGTCCCCAGGTGTGTCCCCAGCTGTCCCAGGTGTGTCCCCAGCTGTCCCCAGGTGTGTCCCCAGCTGTCCCAGGTGTCCCCAGGTGTGTCCCCAGGTGTGTCCCAGGTGTGTCCCCAGGTGTGTCCCCAGCTGTCCCCAGGTGTGTCCCCAGGTGTGTCCCCAGGTGCTTACACAGGTGGTGAGGACGGAGGCGGCGGCTTTGTCGAAGTGGAAGGAGCGCACGGAGCGCATCCCGTCCGTGATCAGCGTCAGCACATAGCTGGGGGGCACGGGGGGACAGCTCAGGGGGGACCCCAAAATCCTTGGGGACCCAAAAATCCCTTGGGGACACCCCCAAAGTCATTGGGGACACCCTAAAGTCCTTGGGGACACCCAAAACCACGGGGACACCCCAAATCCCACGGGGACACCCCAAAATCCCATGAGGACACCTCAAAGTCACTGGGGACACCCCAAAAACCTTTGGGGACACCCCAAAGTCCTTGGGGTCACCCTAAAGCCCTTGGGGACATCCCAAAATCCCACAGGGACCCCTGAAAATCCCACAGGGACACCCCCAAACTCCCCTGGGGCCACCTCAAAGTCATTGGGGACACCCTAAAGCCCTTGGGGACACCTCAAAGTCATTGGGGACACCCCCAAAAATGCTTGGGGACATCCTCAAATCTTTGGGGACACTCTGAAGCCCCTGGGGACACTCCTAAAATCTTCTGGGACACCCAAAGTCCCATGGGGACACCCCCAAATCCCACAGGGACACCCCCAAACCCCTTGGGGACACCCCCAAATCCCAGAGGGACACCCCAAAATCCTTGGGGACACCCCAAAATCCCATGAGGACACCTCAAAGTCCCATGAGGACACCTCAAAGCCCTTGGGGACACCTCAAAGTTCTTGGGGACACCCTAAAGCTCTTGGGGACACCCCTAAAATCTTTTGGGACACCCCCAGATCTTTGGGGACACCCCCAAATCCCATGAGGACACCTCAAAGTCATTGGGGACACCCCCAAATCACTGGGGACATCCTCAAAGCCCTTGGGGACACCCCCAGGAAACCCAAGACCCCCCTCTGACCCAGGGGACACTGAGCAGCGTCAGGACACGGATGGGACGCACAGGGGACAGCTCAGGGGGGACCCCAAAGTCCTTGGGGACACCCCAAAAACCCTTGGGGACACCCCAAATCCCACAGGGACCCCTGAAAATCCCACAGGGACAGCCCCAAACTGCCCTGGGGCCACCTCAAAGTCATTGGGGACACCCCAAAATCACTGGGGACACCCTCAAACCCTTGGGGTCACCCTAAAGTCCTTGGGGACACGCCCAAATCCTTGAGGACTTCCAAAATCATCTGAGGACACCCCCAAATCCCCTGAGGACCCCCAAAATCCCATGGGGACACCCCAAATCCTTGGGGACCCCCAAAATCCCAGGGGAACCCCCCCAAATCCTTGGGGACATCCCAAATCCCCTGAGGACACCCAAATTCCCATGGGGACACCCAAATTCCCCTGGGGACACCCCAAAATCCCACGGGGACACCCCCAAAACCCCTTGGGGACACCCCAAAGTCCTTGGGGACTCCCAAAATCATCTGGGGACACCCCAAAATCCCACAGGGACACCCCAAATTCTTGGGGACACCCCCAAATCCCCTGGGGACACCCCAAAGTGCCCCAGGACCCCCCAAATCCCCTGGGCACACCCCAAATTCCCCTGGGGACACCCAAAGTCCCCTGGGGACACCCAAAATCCCATGGGGACACCCCAAAGTCCCATGGGGTCACCCCCAAATTTCCCTGGGGACACCCAAAATCCCACAGGGACACCCCCAAAACCCTTGGGGACCCCCCAAAGTCCCATGGGGACACCCCAAAATCCCACAGGGACACCCCAAAACCCTTGGGGACACCCCAAATTCCCCTGGGGACACCCAAAGTCCCATGGGGACACCCCAAAAACCCATGAGGACAGCCCAAAAACCCTTGGGGACACCCTAAAGTCCTTGGGGACCCCCCAAAATCACTGGGGACACCCCAAAACCCCTTGGGAACACCCCCAAAGTCCTTGGGGACCCCCCAAAATCCCAGGGGGACACCCCAAAATCCCTTGGGGACACCCCAAATTCCCCTGGGGACACCCAAAGTCCCATGGGGACCCCCCCAAACCCCACGGGGACACCCCAAAATCCCCTGGGGACCCCCCCAAAGTCCTTGGGGACCCCCCAAAATCACTGGGGACACCCCAAAACCCCTTGGGAACACCCCAAAACCCTTGGGGACCCCCAAAGTCCCCCGGGGACTCCCGAAATCCCACAGGGACCCCCCCAAACCCCTTGGGGACCCCCCCAAATCCTTGGGGACATCCCAAAATCCCAGGGGGACCTCCCAAATCCCCTGGGGACCCCCAAACCCCTTGGGGCCACCTCAAAGTCATTGGGGACACCCCCAAATCACTGGGGACACCCCAAATCCCACAGGGACACCCCAAAATCCCACAGGGACCCCTGAAAATCCCACAGGGACACCCCCAAACTCCCCTGGGGCCACCTCAAAGTCCTTGGGGTCACCCTAAAGCCCTTGGGGACATCCTCAAACCCTTGGGGACACCCCCAGATCCCATGAGGACACCCCAAAATCCCAGGGGGACACCCCCAAATCCTTGGGGACACCCCAAAATCCCACAGGGACACCCCCAAAAATCACTGGGGACCCCCCCGGACTCACATCTCGCCCCCCTTGAGCGAGATCACCATCTTGTCGTAGGAGATGAAGGTGGCCTGGGCACAGTCCAGAGTCATCCGCACGCCCTCCTGGACACCTGGGGACACAGGGGACACGGGGGACGGTCACTGAGGGGACAGGGACAGGGACAGGGACAGGGACAGCCAGGGACACGGGGGACGGTCACCGAGGGGACAGGGACAGGGGACAGGGACGGGGACACGGGGGATGGTCACCGAGGGGACAGGGACACCTGGGGACAGGGATGGGGACACGGGGGACGGTCACAGTGGGGACAGGGACAGCAATGGGGACAGCCAGGGACATGGGGACGGTCACTGAGGGGACAGGGACAGGGACAGGGACAGGGAGACAGGGGATGGTCACAGTGGGGACAGGGACAGCAATGGGGACAGGGGACAGGGACACGGGGGACGGTCACCGAGGGGACAGGGAGAGGGGACAGGGATGGGGACAGGGACAGGGACACCTGGGGACAGCCAGGGACACGGGGAAGGTCACTGAGGGGACAGGGACAGGGACACAGGGGACGGTCACTGAGGGGACAGGGACAGCTGGGGACAGCCAGGGACACGGGGGACAGTCACCGAGGGGACAGGGACACCTGGGGACAGGGATGGGACACCTGGGGACAGCCAGGGACACGGGGACGGTCACCGAGGGGACAGGGACAGCAATGGGGACAGGGACATCAGTGGGGACAGGGACATGAACAGGGGACAGGGACAGGGGACAGGGGACAGGGACAGCTGGGGACAGCCAGGGACATGGGGGACGGTCACCGAGGGGACAGGGCCAGCAATGGGGACAGGGGACAGGGACAGGGGACAGGGACACCTGGGGACAGCCAGGGACACAGGGGACAGGGGCGGTCACAGCGGGGACAGGGACAGGGGACAGGGACACCTGGGGACAGCCAGGGACACAGGGGACAGGGGCGGTCACAGCGGGGACAGGGACAGGGGACAGGGACAGCAATGGGGACAGGGGACAGGGACGGGGATGGGGACAGGGACAGTGGGGACGGGGACAGGGACAGTGGGGACGGGGACAGGGACAGGGACAGGGACAGGGACAGGGACAGGGGACAGGGACGGGGATGGGGACAGGGACAGGGAGAGGGGACAGGGACAGTGGGGACGGGGACAGGGACAGGGACAGGGACAGGGACAGGGACAGGGACAGTGGGGACGGGGACAGGGACAGGGACAGGGACAGGGACAGGGGACAGGGGACAGGAACAGGGACAGGGACAGGGACAGGGGACAGGGACAGGGACAGGGGACAGGGGACAGGAACAGGGACAGGGACAGGGACAGGGGACAGGGACAGGGACAGGGACAGGGACAGGGGACAGGGGACAGGGGACAGGGGACAGGGACAGGCACAGGGACAGGGACAGGGGACAGGGACAGCAATGGGGACAGGGACAGGGGACAGGGGACAGGGGACAGGGACAGGGACAGGGACAGGGACAGGGACAGGGGACAGGGACAGGGACAGGGGACAGGGACAGCAATGGGGACAGGGACAGGGGACAGGGGACAGGGACAGGGACAGGGACAGGGACAGGGGACAGGGACAGGGACAGGGGACAGGGACAGGGGACAGGGGACAGGGACAGGGACAGGGACAGGGGACAGGGACAGGGACAGGGACAGGGGACAGGGGACAGGGACAGGCACAGGGACAGGGACAGGGACAGGGGACAGGGACAGGGACAGGGGACAGGGACAGGGGAAAGGGGAAAGGGATGGGGAGGAAGAGGAAGGTGAGGAAAATTTGGATAACAAAGGATGGGGAGAGGAAAAAAGGAGGAAGATGAGGATGAGGAAGAAGAGGAGGAGGAGGAGGAGGAAGATGAGGATGAGGAAGAAGAGCAGGAGAACGAGAAGGAAGAGGAGGCTGCCAAGGCTGATGAGGAGGATGAGGATGAAGATGAGTGGGACGAAGATGAGGATGAAGACGAGGACGGAGAGGACGATGGAGATGAGGATGGAAATGAGAATGAAAATGAAGATGGAAGTGAGGACGATAAGGATAGAGGTGAGGACGATGAGGATGATGAGGATGGAGGCGAGGATGATGGAAATGAGGACATAGGTGAGGATGATGAGGATGGCAAGGATGGAGACGAGGATGAAGATGAGGATGGAGGTGAGGATGCTGAGGATGAAGATGAGAACGGAGATGAAGATGTAGGTGAGGATGCTGAGGATGAAAATGAGAATGGAGGTGAGGGTGATGAGGACGGAGATGAGGATGAAGATGAGGATGGCGGTGAGGATGATGAGGATGATGATGAGGATGGAGATGAGCATGAAGATGAGGACATAGGTGAGGATGAAGATGAGGATGGAGGTGAGGATGATGAGGATGAAGATGAGGACATGGGTGAGGATGATGATGGAGATGAGGATGGAGATGAGGATGGAGATGAGGATGGTGAGGACAGAGATGAGGATGGAGATGAGCACATAGGTGAGGATGACGATGAGGATGGGGGTGAGGATGAAGATGAGGACATGGGTGAGGATGACGATGGAGATGAGGATGAAGGTGAGGATGATGAGAATGGAGGTGAAGACGGAGGTGAGGATGGTGAGGATGATGAGGATGATGATGAGGATGAAGATAAGGACATAGGTGAGGATGATGAGGATGGAGGTGAGGATGAAGATGAGGACAGAGTTGAGGCTGACGATGAGGATGGAGATGAGGATGAGGATGGAGATGAAGATGAGGATGAGGATGAAGATGAGGATGAGGATGAAGATGAAGATGAAGATGAGGATGAAGATGAGGATGAAGATGAGGATGGACATGAGGATGGAGATGAGGATGAGGATGGAGATGAGGATGAGGATGAGGATGAAGATGAGGATGAAGATGAGGATGAAGATGAGGATGAGGATGAGGATGGAGATGAGGATGAAGATGAGGATGAAGATGAGGATGAAGATGAGGATGAAGATGTGGATGAGGATGAGGATGAGGATGAGGATGAAGATGAGGATGAGGATGGAGATGAGGATGAAGATGAGGATGAGGATGAAGATGAAGATGAGGATGAGGATGAGGCCGAAGGCCGGGGCCCGTACGCAGCGGGAAGACGGTGGTGCCGCAGGTCAGGCTGTTGAGGGCGACGCCGTACGGGGGCACGCTCTGGTTCAGGTACAGCAGCGAGTTCACCGCGAAAATGACAACACCGCCTGTGGGACAGGGACGGTGTCACCGTCGGTGTCAGTGTCACCATCAGTGTCACTGTCACTGTCATTGTCAGTGTCACTGTCATTGTCACTGTCACCATCAGTGTCAGTGTCATTGTCACTGTCAGTGTCACTGTCAGTGTCACTGTCACTGTCACTGTCATTGTCACTGTCAGTGTCACTGTCACTGTCACTGTCATTGTCACTGTCACTGTCACTGTCATTGTCAGTGTCACTGTCACCGTCAGTGTCACTGTCATTGTCAGTGTCACCATCACTGTCACTGTCATTGTCAGTGTCACTGTCACCATCAGTGTCATTGTCAGTGTCAGTGTCACTGTCAGTCAGGCTCTGGTTCAGGTAGAGCAAGGAGTTCACAGCAAAGATCACCACAACACGTTTGACATGGGGACAGTGTCACCATTGGTGCCATTGTCACTGTCACCGTCATTGTCGGTGTCACTGTCACCATCGGTGCCATTGTCACTGTCACCGTCATTGTCAGTGTCACTGTCACTGTCAGTCACGCTCTGGTTCAGCAGAGAGTTCACAGTGAAAATGACAACGCCCCCTGTGGGACAGGGACAGTGTCACCGTCAGTGTCAGTGTCAGTGTCATTGTCAGTGTTACTGTCAGTTGGGACAAGGACAGCGTCAGGGTCACATCGGTGTCACTGTCACTGTGTCACTGTCACTGTGTCACTGTCACTGTGTCACCATCACTGTCACTGTGTCACCGTCCCTGTGTCACCGTCACTGACCGATGGGTTTGGGCACAGGCAGTGCCTGGGTACAGTCGAAGGGCAGCGAGCTCAGGGACCCTGTCACTGTCACTGTGTCACTGTGTCACTGTCACTGTGTCACTGTCACTGTCACTGTGTCACTCTCCCTGTGTCACTGTCACTGTGTCACTGTCCCTGTGTCACTGTCACTGTGTCACTGTCACTGTGTCACTATCACTGTCACTGTGTCACTGTCCCTGTGTCACTGTCACTGTGTCACTGTCACTGTGTCACTGTCACTGTGTCACTGTCACTGTCACTGTGTCACTGTCCCTGTGTCACTGTCACTGTCACTGTGTCACTGTGTCACTGTCACTGTGTCACTGTCACTGTCACTGTGTCACTCTCCCTGTGTCACTGTCACTGTGTCACTGTCCCTGTGTCACTGTCACTGTCACTGTGTCACTCTCCCTGTGTCACTGTCACTGTGTCACTGTCACTGTGTCACTGTCACTGTCACTGTGTCACTCTCCCTGTGTCACTGTCACTGTGTCACTGTCCCTGTGTCACTGTCACTGTGTCACTGTCACTGTGTCACTGTGTCACTGTCACTGTGTCACTGTCACTGTGTCACCGTCACTGACCGATGGGTTTGGGCACAGGCAGTGCCTGGGTACAGTCGAAGGGCAGCGAGCTCAGGGACCCTGTCACTGTCACTGTGTCACTGTGTCACTGTCACTGTGTCACTGTCACTGTGTCACTGTCACTGTGTCACTGTGTCACTGTCACTGTGTCACTGTCACTGTCACTGTGTCAGTGTCACTGTGTCACTGTCCCTGTGTCACTGTCACTGTGTCACTGTCACTGTCACTGTGTCTGTGTCACTGTGTCACTGTCACTGTGTCACTGTGTCACTGTGTCACTGTCACTGTGTCACTGTCACTGTGTCACTGTCACTGTGTCACTGTGTCACTGTCACTGTCACTGTGTCACTCTCCCTGTGTCACTGTCACTGTGTCACTCTCCCTGTGTCACTGTCACTGTGTCACTGTCACTGTGTCACTGTCACTGTCACTGTGTCACTCTCCCTGTGTCACTGTCACTGTGTCACTGTCCCTGTGTCACTGTCACTGTGTCACTGTCACTGTGTCACTGTCACTGTGTCACCGTCACTGACCGATGGGTTTGGGCACAGGCAGTGCCTGGGTACAGTCGAAGGGCAGCGAGCTCAGGGACCCTGTCACTGTCACTGTGTCACTGTGTCACTGTCACTGTGTCACTGTCACTGTGTCACTGTCACTGTGTCACTGTGTCACTGTCACTGTGTCACTGTCACTGTCACTGTGTCAGTGTCACTGTGTCACTGTCCCTGTGTCACTGTCACTGTGTCACTGTCACTGTCACTGTGTCACTGTGTCACTGTCACTGTGTCACTGTGTCACTGTCACTGTCACTGTGTCACTGTCACTGTCACTGTCACTGTGTCACTGTGTCACTGTCACTGTCACTGTGTCACTGTCACTGTCACTGTGTCACTGTGTCACTGTCACTGTGTCTGTGTCACTGTGTCACTGTCACTGTGTCACTGTGTCACTGTCACTGTGTCACTGTGTCACTGTCACTGTGTCCCTGTGTCACCGTCACTGACCGATGGGTTTGGGCACAGGCAGTGCCTGGGTACAGTCGAAGGGCAGCGAGCTCAGGGACCCTGTCACTGTCACTGTCACTGTGTCACTGTCACTGTGTCACTGTGTCACTGTCACTGTCACTGTGTCACTGTCACTGTGTCACTGTCACTGTGTCACTGTGACTGTCACTGTGTCACTGTGTCACTGTCACTGTCACTGTGTCACTGTCACTGTGTCACTGTCACTGTGTCACTGTCACTGTGTCACTGTGTCACTGTCACTGTCACTGTGTCACTGTCACTGTGTCACTGTCACTGTGTCACTGTCACTGTGTCACTGTGTCACTGTCCCTGTGTCACTGTGTCACTGTCACTGTCCCTGTCAGTGTCACTGTGTCACTGTGTCACTGTCACTGTCACTGTCACTGTCACTGTGTCACCGTCACTGTCACTGTGTCACTGTCACTGTGTCACTGTCACTGTGTCACTGTGTCACTGTCACTGTGTCACTGTCACTGTGTCACTGTGTCACTGTCACTGTCACTGTGTCACTGTCACTGTCACTGTCCCTGTCAGTGTCACTGTGTCACTGTGTCACTGTCACTGTGTCACTGTCACTGTGTCACTGTCACTCTGTCACTGTCACTGTGTCACTGTCACTGTGTCACTGTCACTGTCACTGTCACTGTGTCCCTGTGTCACTGTCACTGTCACTGTCCCTGTGTCACTGTCACTGTCACCGTCACTGACCGATGGGTTTGGGCACCGGCAGTGCCTGGGTACAGTCGAAGGGCAGCGAGCTCAGGGACCAGATCACCGGGTGCACGCGCTGCAGGATGTTCAGCGAGATGGCCACGATGCTGCAGGTGTCCTGGCGCACTGCCACCCGCCTGTGGGGACATCAGTGTCACCTGTGTGTCACCTCTGTGTCACACTGACACACTGTCACCCCCACAGGTGTCACCTGTGACACTGCCACCCGCCTGTGGGGACAACAGTGTCACCTGTGTGCCACCTGTGTGTCACACTGACACCCCCACAGTGTCCTGGCGCACTGCCACCCTCCTGTGGGGACATCAGTGTCACCTGTGTGTCACCTGTGTGTCACACTGCCACCCCCACAGTGTCCTGACGCACTGCCACCCTCCTGTGGGGACAACTGTGTCGCCTGTGTGTCACACTGACACACTGTCACCCCCACAGGTGTCCTGGCGCACTGCCACCCTCCTGTGGGGACAGCAGTGTCACCTGTGTGTCACCTGTGTGTCACACTGCCACCCCCACAGTGTCCTGACGCACTGCCACCCGCCTGTGGGGACAACAGTGTCACCACTGTCACCTGTGTGTCACCTGTGTGTCACACCAACACACCCCACAGTGTCCTGGCGCACTGCCACCCTCCTGTGGGGACAACACTGTCACCTGTGTGTCACCTGTGTGTCACTCTGACCCCCACAGGTGTCCTGTGGCACTGCCACCCGCCTGTGGGGACACCCGTGTCACCACTGTCACCTGTGTGTCACACTGCCACCCCCACAGTGTCCTGGCGCACTGCCACCCTCCTGTGGGGACAACAGTGTCACCTGTGTGTCACCTGTGTGTCACACTGCCACCCCCACAGTGTCCTGGCGCACTGCCACCCGCCTGTGGGGACAACACTGTCACCTCTGTGTCACCTGGGGGGTGTCACTGTCACACTGTCACCCCCACAGGTGTCCTGTGGCACTGCCACCCCTCCTGAGGGGCCACCGCTGTCACCTGTGTGTGTCACACTGTCACACTGCTACCCCCACAGGTGTCCTGGCGCACTGCCACCCTCCTGTGGGGACAACAGTGTCCCCTGGGGGGTGACACAGACACACCCTGACCCCCACAGGTGTCCTGTGGCACTGCCACCCTCCTGTGGGGACAGCACTGTCACCTGGGGTGTCACTGTCACACCCTGACCCCCACAGGTGTCCTGTGACATTGCCACCGCCTGTGGGGACAACAGTGTCACCTGTGTGTCACTCTGACCCCCACAGGTGTCCTGTGGCACTGCCACCCTCCTGTGGGGACAGCACTGTCACCTCTGTGTCACCTGGGGGGTGTCACTGTCACACCCTGACCCCCACAGTGTCCTGTGGCACTGCCACCCTCCTGTGGAGACAACAGCGTCACCTCTGTGTCACCTGTGTGTCACCTGTGTGTCACACTGACACACTGCCACCCCCACAGTGTCCTGGCGCACTGCCACCCTCCTGTGGGGACAACACTGTCACCACTGTCACCTGTGTGTCACACCCTGACCCCCACAGGTGTCCTGTGGCACTGCCACCCTCCTGTGGGGACAACAGTGTCACCTGGGGGGTGACACAGACACACCCTGACCCCCACAGGTGTCCTGGCGCACTGCCACCCTGATGTGGGGGCACCAGTGTCACCTGTGTGTCACACTGTCACACTGCCACCCCCACAGGTGTCCTGGCGCACTGCCACCCTCCTGTGGGGACAACAGTGTCACCTCTGTGTCACCTGAGGGGTCACTGTCACACTGTCACCCCCACAGTGTCCGGTGGCACTGCCACCCTCCTGTGGGGACAGCACTGTCACCTGTGTGTCACCTGTGTGTCACCTGGGGTGTCACTGACACACCCTGACCCCCACAGGTGTCCTGTGGCACTGCCACCCTCCTGTGGGGACAACACTGTCACCTGTGTGTGTCACCTGTGTGTCACCTGGGGTGTCACTGACACACCCTGACCCCCACAGTGTCCTGGCGCACTGCCACCCGCCTGTGGGGACAACAGTGACACCACTGTCACCTGTGTGTCACACTGCCACCCCCACAATGTCCTGGCGCACTGCCACCCGCCTGTGGGGACAGCAGTGTCACCTGGGGGGTGTCACTGTCACACTGTCACCCCCACAGGTGTCCTGGAGCACTGCCACCCTCCTGTGGGGACATCAATGTCACCTGTGTGTCACCTGTGTGTCACCTGGGGTGTGTCACTGTCACACCCTGACCCCCACAGGTGTCCTGGCGCACTGCCACCCTCCTGTGGGGACAACAGTGTCACCTGTGTGTCACCTGTGTGTCACCTGTGTGTCACCTGTGTGTCACCTGAGGGGTCACAGACACACCCTGACCCCCACAGGTGTCCTGTGGCATTGCCACCCCTCCTGTGGGGACAGCACTGTCACCTCTGTGTCACCTGGGAGGTGTCACTGTCACACCATCACCCCCACAGGTGTCCTGTGGCATGGCCACCCCTCCTGAGGAGCCACCACTGTCACCTGTGTGTCACCTGTGTGTCACCTCTGTGTCACACCCTGACCCCCACAGGTGTCCCCAATGTCCCCTGAGGTGACATTGTGACCTCTGACCCCCTGGCCTGTCCCTCTGTCCCCCAAGTGTCACCGTCACCCCCAGACCCAGCAGTGACGCCCTGCAGGGGCTGGGACCCCGTCCCTGAGCCCTCCTGAGACCCTAAAAAAAAACCCCAAATCCCCTAAAAAAAAAACCCAAATACCCTAAAAAAAATCCAAAATCCCTAAAAAAAAACCCCAAATCCCCTAAAAAAACCCCAAATCCTCACAAAAAGCCCCCCCAAACTGACCCGGGCCAGGTCTGGTTGGGCTCGAAGAGGATCAGCAGGGTGGGCTCATGCAGGAACTGCCCGGGCTGGGACCCCCAAAACCCCCCCTAAATCCCAACAAAACCTCCCTAAATCCCTGAAAAAACCCCAAATCCCCTAAAAAAAACCCCAAATCCTCACAAAAAACCCCCCCAAACTGACCCAGGCCAGGTCTGGTTGGGCTCCAAGAGGATCAGCAGGGGGGACTCACCTCAAAATCCATCAGGGACCCGGTACCCAGGTAAGAACTGCCCGGGCTGGGACCCCAAAAACCCCAACAAAAGCCCCCCAAATCCCCACAAAATGCCCTAAAAAAAACCCCAAATCCCCTAAAAAAACCCCAAATCCCCTAAAAAACCCCCAAACTGACCCGGGCCAGGTCTGGTTGGGCTCGAAGAGGATCAGCAGCGTGGGCTCGTAGTAGCCGTGCAGGAACTGCATGTCGATGATGTTGAGCAGTTTCTCGTCCAGCTCGCGCACGTCGATGATGTAGCTGGGCAGGAAACTCGACTTCTGCCTGCGGGGAGTTTGGGGGGGGATTTTGGGGAATTTTTGGGGATTTTTTGGGGAATTTTTGGGGATTTTTTGGGGTTTTTTGGGGAATTTTTGGGGGAATTTTTTGGAATTTTTTGGGGATTTTTTTTGGATTTTTTGGGATTTTTTGGGGATTTTTGGGGAATTTTTGGGGAATTTTTGGGGGAGTTTTGGGGACTTTCGGGGGAATTTTTGGGGAATTTTGGGGAATTTTTGGGGGATTTTTTGGGGATTTTTTGGGGATTTTTTGGGATTTTTTGGGGATTTTTGGGGAATTTTTGGGGAATTTTTGGGGGAGTTTTGGGGGAGTTTTGGGGACTTTCGGGGGAATTTTTGGGGAATTTTGGGGAATTTTTGGGGGATTTTTTGGGGATTTTTTGGGGATTTTGGGGGGATTTTTTGGGGATTTTTGGGGAATTTTTGGGGAATTTTTGGGGAATTTTTTGGGGGAATTTTTGGGGAAAAGTTCAGGGAATTTTTGGGATTTTTTGGGGAATTTTTGGGGAATTTTTGGAGAGTTTTGGGGGATTTTTGGGGATTTTTGGGGAATTTTTGGGGGTTTTTTGGGGAATTTTTGGGGATTTTTGGGGAATCTTTGGGGACTTTTTGGGGATTTTTTGGGGATTTTTTGGGGAATTTTTTGGGGATTTTTTTGTGATTTTTTGGGATTTTTTGGGGATTTTTGGGGATTTTTTGGGGAATTTTTTTGGGATTTTTGGGGAATTTTTGGGGATATTTTTGGGGAGATTTTGGGGGTTTTGGGGGGATTTTTGGGGAATTTTTGGGGTTTTTTGGGAAATTTTTGGGGAATTTTCGGGGGAATTTTTGGGGAAAAGTTCAGGGAATTTTTGGGATTTTCTGGGGAATTTTTGGGGGAATTTTTTGAGGCAAGTTTGGGGGATTTTTGGGGAATTTGGGGCGAATTTTTAGAGTCTTTTTTGGGAATTTTTGGGGCAAGTTTCAGGAATTTTTGGGGGGATTCTTTTGGGAATTTTTCGGGGAATTTGTGGGGAATTTTTGGGGGAATTTTTTGGGGATTTTTTTGGGGCAAGTTTGGGGAATTTTGGGGGGAATTTTTTGGGGCAAGTTTAGGGGATTTTTGGGGATTTTTTGGGGAATTTTTTGGGAGAATTTTTTGGGGGAATTTTTTGGGGGAATTTTTCGGGGCAAATTTAGGGAATTTTTGGAGAATTTGGGGGGGATTTTTGCGGAATTTGGGGGGGATTTTTGGAGCAAGTTTTGGGATTTTCTGGGGCGAGTTTGGGGGAATTTCTGGAGATTTTTTGGGGCAAGTTTGGGGGATTTTTGGGGAATTTTTGGGGCAATTTTTTGGGAGAATTTTTTGGGGCAAGTTTAGGGAATTTTTGGGGGGAATTTTTGGGGGAACATTTTTGGGGGGAATTTTTTGGGGGAATTTTTTGGGGCAAATTTAGGGAATTTTTGGGGAATTTTTGGAGAATTTGGGGGGAATTTTTGGGGAATTTTGGGGGAAATTTTGGAGCAACTTTGGGGAATTTTTGGAGCAAGTTTTGGGATTTTCTGGGGCGAGTTTGGGGGAATTTTTGGGGATTTTTTGAGGCAAGTTTGGGGGATTTTTGGGGAATTTGGGGCGAATTTTTAGAGACTTTTTTGGGAATTTTTGGGGCAAGTTTCAGGAATTTTTGGGGGGATTCTTTTGGGAATTTTTCGGGGAATTTGGGGGGAATTTTTGGGGAATTTTTTGGGATTTTTTCGGGAATTTCTGGGGCGAGTTTGGGGGAATCTTTTGGGGATTTTTTTGGGAAAAGTTTGGGGAATTTTGGGGGGAATTTTTTGGGGAAATTTTGGGGTAATTTTTGGGGCAAGTTCAGGGAATTTTTGGGGCGAGTTTGGGGAATTTTTTGGGGAATTTTTGGAGAATTTTTGGGGCAAGTTTCGGGAATTTTTGGGGGGATTCTTTTGGGAATTTTTAGGGGAATTTCTGGGAATTTTTGGGGAATTTTTAGAGACTCCTTGGGGAATTTTTGGAGCAAGTTTTGGGAATTTTTGGGGATTTTTTGGGGAATTTTGGGGGAATTTTTTGGGGAATTTTGGGGATTTTTTGGGGCAAGTTTGGGGAATTTTGGGGGAATTTTTGGGGAATTTTGGGGATTTTTTGAGGAATTTTTGGGGATTGTTTGGGGAATTTTTGGGGAATTTTTAGAGATTTTTTGGGGAATTTTTTTGGATTTTTGGGGATTTTTTCGGGATTTTTTTGGGAATTTTTTGGGGGGAATTTTTTTGGGAATTTTTGGGGAATTTTTGGGGGAAGTTTTTGGGATTTTTTGGGGTAAGTTTAGGGAATTTTTGGGGAATTTGGGGCGAATTTTTGGGGAATTTGGGGGGAATTTTTAAGGATTTTTTGGGGAATTTTTGGGGCAAGTTTTGGGGATTTTTTGGGGCAAGTTTTGGGGATTTTTGGGGAATTTGGAGCGAATTTTTGGGGAATTTTTGGGGCAAGTTTTGGGGATTTTTTGGGGCAAGTTTTGGGGAATTTTTGGGGAATTTGGGGCGGATTTTTAGAGACTTTTTTGGGAATTTTTGGGGCGAGTTTGGGGGAATTTTTTGGGAATTTTTGGAGCAAGTTTTGGGGATTTTTTGGGGGATTTTTGGGGGAATTTTTTGGGGCAAATTTAGGGATTTTTTGGAGAATTTTTGGAGAATTTGGGGGGAATTTTTGGGGATTTTTTGGGGAATTTTTGGAGCAAGTTTGGAGGATTTTTGGGGAATTTTTAGAGACTTTTTTTGGGAATTTCTGGGGCAAGTTTTGGGGATTTTTTGGGGCAAGTTTTGGGGAATTTTTGGGGAATTTGGAGCGAATTTTTGGGGAATTTTTGGAGCAAGTTTTGGGGAATTTTTGGAGCAAGTTTGGAGGATTTTTGGGGAATTTGGAGCGAATTTTTGGGGAATTTTTGGAGCAAGTTTTGGGGATTTTTTGGGGCAAGTTTGGGGAATTTTGGGGAATTTTTGGGGAATTTTTAGAGACTTTTTTGGGGAATTTTTGGGGCAAGTTTTGGGGATTTTTTGGGGCAAGTTTTGGGGAATTTTTGGGGAATTTGGAGCGAATTTTTGGGGAATTTTTGGGGATTTTTTGGGGCAAGTTTTGGGGAATTTTTGGGGAATTTGGGGCGGATTTTTAGAGACTTTTTTGGGAATTTTTGGGGCGAGTTTGGGGGAATTTTTTGGGAATTTTTGGAGCAAGTTTTGGGGATTTTTTGGGGGATTTTTGGGGGAATTTTTTGGGGCAAATTTAGGGATTTTTTGGAGAATTTTTGGAGAATTTGGGGGGAATTTTTGGGGATTTTTTGGGGAATTTTTGGAGCAAGTTTGGAGGATTTTTGGGGAATTTTTAGAGACTTTTTTTGGGAATTTCTGGGGCAAGTTTTGGGGATTTTTTGGGGCAAGTTTTGGGGAATTTTTGGGGAATTTGGAGCGAATTTTTGGGGAATTTTTGGAGCAAGTTTTGGGGAATTTTTGGAGCAAGTTTGGAGGATTTTTGGGGAATTTGGAGCGAATTTTTGGGGAATTTTTGGAGCAAGTTTTGGGGATTTTTTGGGGCAAGTTTGGGGAATTTTGGGGAATTTTTGGGGAATTTTTAGAGACTTTTTTGGGGAATTTTTGGGGCAAGTTTTGGGGATTTTTTGGGGCAAGTTTTGGGGAATTTTTGGGGAATTTTTGGGGAATTTTTAGAGACTTTTTTGGGGAATTTTTGGGTAAGTTTAGGGAATTTTTGGGGAATTTGGGGGGAATTTTTGGAGCAACTTTGGGGAATTTTTAGAGACTTTTTGGGAATTTTTGGGGCAAGTTTCGGGAATTTTTGGGGGAATTTTTTTGGATTTTTTGGGGAATTTTTGGGGTGAGTTTGGGGCAAGTTTTGGGGATTTTTTTGGGCAAGTTTGGGGAATTTTTGGGGAAAGTTCGGGGAATTTTGGGGGAATTTTTTGAGACCTTTTGGGGGAATTTTTGTGGATTTTTTGAGACTTTTTGGGAACGTTTGGGGGAATTTTTGGGGCAAGCTTGGGGAATTTGGGAGGAATGTTCGGGAAATTTTTGGGGGAATTTTTTTGGGAATTTTTGGGGGATTTTTGGGGCGAGTTTGGTGAATTTTTGGGGAATTTTTGGGAAAGTTTGGGGGGATTTTTGGGGGGGAATTTTTGGAGAATTCCTGGGGAATTTTTAGAGACTTTTTGGGGAACATTTGGGGGATTTTTTGGGGGATTTTTTGGGGCAAGTTTGGGGGATTTTAGGGGAATTTGGAGCGAATTTTGGGGGATTTTTTTGTGGCAATTTTGGGGTAATTTTGGGGGGTCTGTGCCTCACCCCTCTCCCACCAGCCCCTCGTGCTCGTCGGCCAGCGAGTCGCGGCGGAAGGGCAGCACCACCAGGCGCGTGCCGTAGATCAGCATCACCGCGCAGCGCCCGTCGGGGTCCACCCGCACCCGCGGCGTGTGCACGTTCTGCACGAAACCGTCCTAAAAAATATCCAAAAATATCCTAAAAAACCCAAAATTCATCCCAAAATCCATCCCTGAGTGACCCCACACACGCACCTGCGGCGTGTGCACGTTCTGAACAAAGCCATCCTGGAAAATATCCAAAAATATCCTAAAAAATCCCAAAATTCATCCCAAAATCCCCTCTGCAGGCTCTGCACGGAGCCATCCTGGAAAAAATGGGGGGCTTGGGACCCCAAAATCCCAAAATCCATCCCACAGCCCCCTGTGCACGTTCTGAACGAAGTCATCCTAAAAAATATCGGGGTATGGGACCCCAAAATCCCAAAATTCAGCCCAAAATCCATCCCAAAACCCCCTGTGCACGTTCTGAACAAAGCCGTCCTGGAAAAAATTGGGGTTTGGAACCCCAAAATCCCAAAATTCAGCCTAAAATCCCCCTGTGCACGTTCTACGAAGCCATCCTAAAAAATATCGGGGTTTGGGACCCCAAAATCCAGAGAAATCCCAAAATTCATCCCAAAATTCATCCCACAGCCCCCTGTGCAAGTTCTGAACAAAGCCATCCTGGAAAAAACGGGGGGTTTGGGACCCCAAAATCCCAAAATTCAGCCCAAAATTCATCCCACAGCCCCCTGTGCACGTTCTGCACGAAGCCATCCTAAAAAACATTGGGGTTTGGAACCCCAAAATCCCAAAATTCAGCCTAAAATCCCCTGTGCACGTTCTGCACAAAGTCATCCTAAAAAATATCGGGGTTTGGGACCCCAAAATCCCAAAATTCACACCAAAACCCATCCCAAAATCCATCCCAAAAACCCCCTGTGCATGTTCTGAACAAAGCCATCCTGGAAAATATTGGGGTGTGGGACCCCAAAATCCCAAAATCCATCCCAAAATCCCCTGTGCAGGCTCTGCACGGAGCCATCCTAAAAAATATCGGGGATTGGAACCCCAAAATCCCAAAATCCATCCCAAAATCGATCCCACAGCCCCCTGTGCACATTCTGAACAAAGCCGTCCTGGAAAAAAATGGGGAGTTTGGGATCCCAAAATCCCAAAATCCACCCCAAAATCCATCCCAAAATCCCCTGTGCACATTCTGCATGGAGCCATCCTGGAAAAAACGGGGAGTTTGGGACCCCAAAATCCAGTGAAATCCCAAAATCCATCCCAAAACCCATCCCACAGACCCCTGTGCATGTTCTGAACAAAGCCATCCTAAAAAATACCCAAAAATATCCTAAAAAATCCCAAAATTCATCCCAAAATCCATCCCTGAGTGACCCCACACCCGCACCCGCGGCGTGTGCACGTTCTGAACGAAGCCGTTCTAAAAAATATCCAAAAATATCCTAAAAAATCCCAAAATTCATCCCAAAACCCCCTGTGCACATTCTGAACGAAGCCATCCTAAAAAATATCCAAAAATATCCTAAAAAACCCAAATCCATCCCAAAATTCATCCCACAGCCCCCTGTGCACGTTCTGAACAAAGCCATCCTAAAAAATATCGGGGATTGGAACCCCAAAATCCCAAAATCCACCCCAAAATCCCCTGTGCACGTTCTGCACGAAGCCATCCTGGAAAAAATGGGGGTTGGGATCTCAAAATCCCAAAATTCAGCCCAAAATTCAGCCCAAAATTCATCCCAGAACCCCCTGTGCATGTTCTGAACAAAGCCATCCTAAAAAATATTGGTGTGTCGGACCCCAAAATCCCAAAAACTACCCCAAAAACTGTGCAGGTTCTGAACGAAGCCATCCTAAAAAATACCGGGGTTTGGGGAGGTTTGGGACCCCAAAATCCAGGGAAATCCCAAAATCCATCCCAAAAACCCCTGTGCACGTTCTGAACAAAGCCATCCTAAAAAATATCCAAATATCCAAAAATATCCTAAAAAATCCCCAAATCCATCCCAACATCCACCCCAAAATCCATCCCAAAAACCCACTGAGCACGTTCTGAACGAAGCCATCCGAAAAAATATCGGGGTTTGGGACCCCAAAATCCCAAAATTCAGCCCAAAATCCCCTGTGCACGTTCTGCATGGAGCCATCCTGGAAAAAACGGGGGGTTTGGGATCCCCAAAATCCCAAAATTCAGCCCAAAATTCATCCCAAAAACCCCCTGTGCACGTTCTGAACAAAGCCATCCTAAAAAATACCCAAAAATATCCTAAAACATCCCAAAATTCATCCCAAAATCCACCCCAAAACCCACTGTGCACGTTCTGAACAAAGCCATCCTAAAAAAAACGGGGGGTTTGGGACCCCAAAATCCCAAAAACTACCCCAAAAACTGTGCACGTTCTGCACGAAGCCATCCTAAAAAAAATGAGGAGTTTGGGGAGGTTTGGGATCCCAAAATCCAGGGAAATCCCAAAATCCACCCCAAAACCCACTGTGCACGTTCTGAACAAAGCCGTCCTGGAAAATATTGGGGTTTGGGATCTCAAAATCCAAAAATTCATCCCAAAATTCATCCCAAAACCCCCTGAGCACGTTCTGAACGAAGCCATCCTAAAAAATATTGGGGTGTGGGACCCCAAAATCCCAAAATTCAGCCCAAAATTCAGCCCAAAACCCCCTGTGCACGTTCTGAACAAAGCCATCCTAAAAAAAACGGGGGGGTTGGGATCTCAAAATCCCAAAATTCAGCCCAAAAACCCACTCTGCACGTTCTGCACGAAGCCATCCTAAAAAAAACCCAGGGGGTTTGGGATCCCAAAATCCCAAAATCCATCCCAAAATCCATCCCACAACCCCCTGTGCACGTTCTGAACAAAGCCATCCTGGAAAATATCCAAAAATATCCTAAAACATCCCAAAATCCATCCCAAAATCCATCCCTGAGTGACCCCACACCCGCACCCGCGGCGTGTGCACGTTCTGAACAAAGCCATCCTGGAAAATATCCAAAAATATCCTAAAAAATCCCCAAATCCATTCCAAAATCCCCTGTGCACGTTCTGAACAAAGCCATCCTAAAAAAAACGGGGGGTTTGGGATCCCAAAATCCCAAAATTCAGGCCAAAACCCCCCTGTGCACGTTCTGAATGAAGCCATCCTAAAAAAACCAGGGGGTTTGGGATCCAAAAATCCCAAAATTCATCCCAAAAACCCCTGTGCATGTTCTGAACGAAGCCGTCCTGGAAAAAATTGGGGTTTGGAACCCCAAAATCCCAAAATCCACCCCAAAATCCACCCCAAAATCCATCCCAAAAACCCACTGTGCACGTTCTGCAGGAAGGCATCCTAAAAAATATCGGGGTTTGGGGAGGTTTGGGATCCCAAAATCCATCCCAAAAACCCCCCTGTGCACGTTCTGCACAAAGTCATCCTAAAAAATATTGGGGTTTGGACCCCAAAATCCCAAAATTCAGCCCAAAACCCCCTGTGCACATTCTGCACGAAGCCATCCTGGAAAAAAATAGGGAGTTTGGGGAGGTTTGGGATCCCAAAATCCAGGGAAATCCCAAAATTCACCCCACAGACCCCTGTGCATGATCTGCACGGAGCCATCCTAAAAAACATCAGGGGGTTTGGGATCCCAAAATCCCAAAATTCAGCCCAAAAACCCCTGTGCATATTCTGCACGGAGCCATCCTAAAAAATATCAGGGATTGGAACCCCAAAATCCCAAAATTCAGCCCAAAAACCCACTGTGCACGTTCTGAACGAAGCCGTCCTAAAAAAAACAGGGGGTTTGGGATCCCAAAATCCAGAGAAATCCCAAAATTCATCCCAAAATCCATCCCAAAACCCCCTGTGCACGTTCTGAACGAAGCCATCCTGGAAAATATCCAAAAATATCCTAAAAAATCCCCAAATCCATCCCAAAATCCACCCCAAAATCCATCCCAAAAACCCACTGAGCACGTTCTGAACAAAGTCATCCTAAAAAATATTGGTGTGTCGGACCCCAAAATCCCAAAAACTACCCCAAAAACTGTGCACATTCTGCACGAAGCCATCCTAAAAAATATCAGGGTTTGGGATCCCAAAATCCCAAAATTAACCCCAAAATCCATCCCACAGCCCCCTGTGCACGTTCTGAACAAAGCCGTCCTAAAAAATATCCAAAAATATCCTAAAACATCCCAAAATCCATCCCTGAGTGACCCCACACCCGCACCCGCGGCGTGTGCACGTTCTGAACGAAGCCATCCTAAAAAATACCCAAAAATATCCTAAAAAATCCCAAAATTCATCCCAAAATCCACCCCACAGCCCCCTGTGCAGGCTCTGCACGGAGCCATCCTAAAAAATATCGGGGGTTGGGATCCCAAAATCCCAAAATTCAGCCCAAAACCCATTGTGCACGTTCTGCACGGAGCCATCCTGGAAAAAACGGGGAGTTTGGGACCCCAAAATCCCAAAATTCAGCCCAAAAACCCTCTGTGCACGTTCTGAACAAAGCCGTCCAAAAAAATATCCAAATATCCAAAAATATCCTAAAAAATCCCCAAATCCATCCCAAAATCCACCCCAAAATCCATCCCAAAAACCCACTGTGCACGTTCTGAACAAAGCCATCCGAAAAAATATCCAAAAATATCCTAAAAAATCCCCAAATCCATCCCAAAATCCCCTGTGCACGTTCTGCACGAAGCCGTCCTAAAAAATATCCAAAAATATCCTAAAACATCCCAAAATTCATCCCACAGCCCCCTGTGCACGTTCTGCACAAAGCCATCCTAAAAAATATCCAAATATCCAAAAATATCCTAAAAAATCCCCAAATCCATCCCAAAACCCATCCTACAGACCCCTGTGCACGTTCTGAACAAAGCCGTCCTAAAAAATACCCAAAAATATCCTAAAACATCCCAAAATCCATCCCAAAATCCATCCCTGAGTGACCCCACACCCGCACCCGCGGCGTGTGCACGTTCTGCACAAAGCCATCCTAAAAAATATCCAAAAATATCCTAAAACATCCCAAAATTCATCCCACAGCCCCCTGTGCACGTTCTGAACAAAGCCATCCTGGAAAATACCCAAAAATATCCTAAAACATCCCAAAATCCACCCCAAAATCCCCTGTGCACGTTCTGAATGAAGCCGTCCTAAAAAATATCCAAAAATATCCTAAAAAATCCCCAAATCCATCCCAAAATCCACCCCACAGACCCCTGTGCACGTTCTGAACGAAGTCATCCTAAAAAATATCGGGGTATGGGACCCCAAAATCCCAAAATCCATCCCAAAATCGATCCCACAGCCCCCTGTGCACGTTCTGAACGAAGCCGTCCTAAAAAATATCCAAAAATATCCTAAAAAATCCCCAAATCCATCCCAAAATCCATCCCACAGCCCCCTGTGCATGCTCTGCACGGAGCCATCCTGAAAAACATTGGGGTTTGGAACCCCAAAATCCAGAGAAATCCCAAAATTCATCCCAAAATTCAACCCAGAGTCCCCTGTGCACGTTCTGAACGAAGCCATCCTAAAAAATATCCAAATATCCAAAAATATCCTAAAAAATCCCCAAATCCATCCCAAAATCCACCCCACAGCCCCCTGTGCAGGTTCTGCACGGAGCCATCCTGGAAAAAATGGGGAATTTGGGACCCCAAAATCCCAAAATTCAGCCCAAAATCCATCCCACAGCTCCCTGTGCACATTCTGAACGAAGCCGTCCTAAAAAATATCCAAAAATATCCTAAAAAATCCCAAATCCATCCCAAAACCCCCCTGTGCGTGTTCTGAACAAAGCCGTCCTAAAAAATATCGGGGTTTGGGACCCCAAAATCCAGGGAAATCCCAAAATCCATCCCTGAGTGACCCCACACCCGCACCCGCGGCGTGTGCACGTTCTGCACGAAACCGTCCTAAAAAATACCCAAAAATATCCTAAAAAATCCCAAATTCAGCCCAAAATTCATCCCACAGCCCCCTGTGCACGTTCTGAACAAAGCCGTCCTAAAAAATACCCAAAAATATCCTAAAAAATCCCAAATCCATCCCAAAATTCATCCCACAGCCCCCTGTGCACGTTCTGAACGAAGCCGTCCTAAAAAATATCGGGGTTTGGGATCCCAAAATCCAGAGAAATCCCAAAATTCATCCCAAAATTCAGCCCAAAACCCCCTGTGCACGTTCTGAACAAAGCCGTCCTGGAAAATACCCAAAAATATCCTAAAACATCCCAAAATCCATCCCTGAGTGACCCCACACCCGCACCCGCGGCGTGTGCACGTTCTGAACAAAGCCGTCCTGAAAAATATCCAAAAATATCCTAAAACATCCCAAAATTCATCCCAAAATCCCCTGTGCACGTTCTGAACGAAGCTGTCCTAAAAAATATCAGGGTTTGGGATCCCAAAATCCAGGGAAATCCCAAAATTCAGCCCCAAACCCATTGTACACGTTCTGAACGAAGCCATCCTGGAAAAAACAGGGAGTTTGGGACCCCAAAATCCCAAAATTCAGCCCAAAATCCATCCCAAAAACCCCCTGTGCGCGTTCTGTATGGAGCCATCCTGGAAAATATCGGGGATTGGAACCCCAAAATCCCCAAATCCATCCCAAAATCCATTCCAAAACCCCTGTGCACGTTCTGAACGAAGCCGTCTTAAAAAATATCCAAATATCCAAAAATATCCTAAAAAATCCCCAAATCCATCCCAAAACCCATCCCAGAGCCCCCTGTGCAGGTTCTGCATGGAGCCGTCCTGGAAAAAATGGGGAGTTTGGGACCCCAAAATCCCAAAATTCAGCCCAAAATTCATCCCACAGCCCCCTGTGCACATTCTGAACGAAGCCGTCCTGGAAAATATCCAAAAATATCCTAAAAAATCCCCAAATCCATCCCTGAGTGACCCCACACCCGCACCCGCGGCGTCTGCACGTTCTGAACAAAGCCGTCCTGGAAAAAATGGGGAATTTGGGACCCCAAAATCCCAAAATTCAGCCCAAAACCCCCCTGTGCACGTTCTGAACGAAGCCATCCTGGAAAATATCCAAAAATATCCTAAAAAAACCCAAAATTCATCCCAAAAACCCCCTGTGCACGTTCTGCACAAAGCCGTCCTAAAAAATATCCAAAAATATCCTAAAACATCCCAAAATCCATCCCAAAAACCCCCTGTGCACGTTCTGCATGGAGCCATCCTAAAAAAAATTGGGGTTTGGGATCCAAAATCCCAAAATTCAGCCCAAAAACCCCCCTGTGCACGTTCTGAACAAAGCCATCCTAAAAAAAATTGGGGTGTCGGACCCCAAAATCCCAAAATTCAGCCCAAAAACTGTGCACGTTCTGCACGAAGCCATCCTAAAAAAAACCCAGGGGGTTTGGGATCCCAAAATCCCAAAATCCATCCCAAAATTCATCCTACAGCTCCCTGTGCACGTTCTGAACGAAGCCATCCTAAAAAATATCCAAAAATATCCTAAAAAATCCCAAATCCATCCCAAATCCATCCCAAAACCCATCCCTGAGTGACCCCACACCCGCACCCGCGGCGTGTGCACGTTCTGAACAAAGCCGTCCTGGAAAAAATTGGGGTGTCGGACCCCAAAATCCCAAAATTCAGCCCAAAACCCCCCTGTGCACATTCTGCACGAAGCCATCCTGGAAAAAATGGGGAGTTTGGGATCCCAAAATCCCAAAATCCATCCCAAAACCCATCCCAAAATTCATCCCAAAAACCCCGTGTGCACATTCTGCACGAAGCCATCCTGGAAAATATCGGGGTTGGGATCCCAAAATCCCAAAATTAACCCCAAAACCCATCCCACAGCCCCCTGAGCACGTTCTGCACGGAGCCATCCTGGAAAAGCCAGGGGGTTTAGGGAGGTTTGCGACCCCAAAATCCCAAAAATCCACCCCAAAACGCCCCTGTGCGCGTTCTGAACAAAGCCATCCTAAAAAATACCGGGGTTTGGGACCCCAAAATCCCAAAATTCAGCCCAAAAACCCATCCTACAGACCCCTGTGCACGTTCTGAACAAAGCCATCCTAAAAAATATCCAAAAATATCCTAAAAAATCCCCAAATCCATCCCAAAATTCATCCCTGAGTGACCCCACACCCGCACCCGCGGCGTGTGCACGTTCTGAACAAAGCCGTCCTGGAAAATATCCAAAAATATCCTAAAAAATCCTAAAATCCACCCCAAACTCCATCCCACAGCCCCCTGTGCACGTTCTGAACAAAGCCATCCTAAAAAAAACGGGGAGTTTGGGACCCCATAATCCCAAAATCCATCCCAAAATCCCCTGTGCACGTTCTGAACGAAGTCATCCTAAAAAATATCGGGGTTTGGGATCCCAAAATCCCAAAATCCATCCCAAAATCGATCCCACAGCCCCCTGAGCATGTTCTGCATGAAGCCATCCTAAAAAATATTGGGGTTTGGGGAGGTTTGGGACCCCAAAACCCATCCCAAAAGCCCCTGTGCACGTTCTGAACAAAGCCATCCTAAAAAAACCAGGGGGTTTGGGATCCCAAAATGCCAAAATTCATCCCAAAATCCATCCCAAAAACCCCTGTGCACGTTCTGCACAAAGCCGTCCTGGAAAATATCCAAAAATATCCTAAAAAATCCCAAAATCCATCCCAAAATCCATCCCAAAATTCATCCCAAAAACCCCCTGTGCACGTTCTGAACAAAGCCATCCGAAAAAATATCGGGGTTTGGGATCCCAAAATTCCAAAATTCAGCCTAAAATTCATCCCAGAATCCCCTGTGCACGTTCTGAACGAAGCCATCCTAAAAAAACCAGGGGGTTTGGGGAGGTTTGGGATTCCAAAATCCAGGGAAATCCCAAAATCCATCCCAAAAACCCTCTGTGCACGTTCTGCACGGAGCCATCCTAAAAAATATCGGGGTTTGGGACCCCAAAATCCCAAAATCCATCCCAAAATCGATCCCACAGCCCCCTGTGCACGTTCTGAACAAAGCCGTCCTGGAAAAAAATGGGGAGTTTGGGACCCCAAAATCCCAAAATTCAGCCCAAAATTCATCCCAAAACCCCCTGAGCACGTTCTGAACAAAGCCATCCTAAAAAATATTGGGGGGTTTGGGGAGGTTTGGGACCCCAAAATCCCAAAATCCATCCCACAACCCCCTGTGCACGTTCTGAACAAAGCCATCCTGGAAAAAACAGGGGGTTTGGGGAGGTTTGGGACCCCAAAATCCATCCCAAAACCCCCTGTGCACGTTCTGAACGAAGCCATCCTGGAAAAAATGGGGGTTGGGATCTCAAAATCCCAAAATTCAGCCCAAAATTCAGCCCAAAATTCATCCCAAAAACCCACTGTGCACGTTCTGCACAGAGCCATCCTGGAAAATATTGGGATGTGGGACCCCAAAATCCCAAAATTCAGCCCAAAATTCATCCCATAGACACCTGTGCACGTTCTGAACAAAGCCATCCTGGAAAAAACGGGGGGTTGGGACCCCAAAATCCAGAGAAATCCCAAAATTCATCCCAAAATTCAGCCCAAAACACCCTGTGCACGTTCTGAACAAAGCCATCCTAAAAAATATTGGGGTTTGGGACCCCAAAATCCCAAAAATCCATCCCAAAAACACCCTGTGCATGTTCTGCACGGAGCCATCCTAAAAAATATTGGGGTGTGGGGAGGTTTGGGATCCCAAAATCCACCCCAAAATCCCCTGTGCAGGCTCTGAACGAAGCCATCCTAAAAAATATCCAAATATCCAAAAATATCCTAAAAAATCCCCAAATCCATCCCAAAATCCATCCCAAAATCCATCCCAAAAACCCACTGTGCACGTACTGCACGAAGCCATCCTAAAAAAAACCGGGGGGTATGGGATCCCAAAATCCAGGGAAATCCCAAAATCCATCACAAAACCCTCTGTGCACGTTCTGCACAAAGTCATCCTGGAAAAAATGGGGGTTGGGATCTCAAAATCCCAAAATTCAGCCCAAAATTCATCCCACAGCCCCCTGTGCACGTTCTGAACAAAGCCATCCTAAAAAATATCCAAAAATATCCTAAAAAACCCAAATCCATCCCAAAATTCATCCCACAGCCCCCTGTGCACGTTCTGAACGAAGCCGTCCTAAAAAATATCCAAAAATATCCTAAAACATCCCAAAATTCATCCCAAAATCCACCCCAAAACCCACTGTGCACGTTCTGCACGGAGCCATCCTAAAAAAATCAGGGGGTTTGGGACCCCAAAATCCCCAAAACTACCCCAGAAACTGTGCACGTTCTGCACGAAGCCATCCTAAAAAAAATGGGGAATTTGGGATCCAAAAATCCCAAAATCCATCCCAAAACCCCCCTGTGCGCGTTCTGAACAAAGCCGTCCTAAAAAATACCCAAAAATATCCTAAAACATCCCAAAATCCATCCCAAAATCCATCCCACAGCCTCCTGAGCACGTTCTGCACGGAGCCATCCTGGAAAAAACGGGGAATTTGGGACCCCAAAATCCCAAAACAACCCCAAAAACTGTGCACGTTCTGCACGAAGCCATCCTAAAAAAAATGGGGAATTTGGGATCCAAAAATCCCAAAATCCATCCCAAAACCCATCCCAAAACCCCTGTGCACGTTCTGAACAAAGCCGTCCTAAAAAAAATGGGGGGTTTGGGACCCCAAAATTCAGGGAAATCCCAAAATTCATCCCAAAATCCATCCCAAAATCCCCTCCCTGTGCACGTTCTGAACGAAGCCGTCCTGGAAAATATCCAAAAATATCCTAAAAAATCCCAAAATCCATCCCAAAATCCACCCCACAGCTCCCTGTGCGCGTTCTGAACAAAGCCGTCCTAAAAAATATCGGGGTTTGGGACCCCAAAATCCCAAAATTCAGCCCAAAATTCATCCCACAGCCCCCTGTGCACGTTCTGCACGAAGCTGTCCTAAAAAAAACGGGGAATTTGGGACCCCAAAATCCCAAAATCCATCCCAAACCCCCCTGTGCACGTTCTGCATGAAGCCATCCTAAAAAATATTGGGGTTTGGAACCCCAAAATCCAGGGAAATCCCAAAATCCATCCCAAAATCCCCTGTGCACGTTCTGCACAAAGCCAGCCTAAAAAATATCGGGGGGTTTGGGACCCCAAAATCCCAAAATCCATCCCAAAAATCCACCCCAAAACCCCCTGTGCACGTTCTGAATGGAGCCATCCTAAAAAAAATAGGGGTTTGGGACCCCAAAATCCAGGGAAATCCCAAAATCCATCCCAAAACCCCCTGTGCAGGCTCTGCACAAAGCCATCCTAAAAAATATCAGGTGTTGGGACCCCAAAATCCCAAAAATCCATCCCAAAACCCGCTGTGCATGTTCTGCACGGAGCCATCCTGGAAAATATCGGGGTTTGGGATCCCAAAATCCCAAAATTCAGCCCAAAACCCCCCTGTGCACATTCTGCAGGAAGGCATCCTAAAAAAAACGGGGTGTGGGACCCCAAAATCCAGGGAAATCCCAAAATTCATCCCAAAATTCATCCCAGAGTCCCCCTCTGCACGGAGCCATCCTGGAAAAAATGGAGGGTTTGGGATCCCAAAATCCATTTTGGTGGAAAAACGTGGAATTTGGGGGTTTTGGGGGTAACTCTGGGATCTGGGGAAGCCCCAAAATGCATTTTGGGGTGGAAAATGGGGAATTTGGGAAATTTGGGATAATTCTGGGACCCCAAAATCCATTTTGGGGAGGAAAATGGGGAATTTGAAAACTTTGGGATAATTCTGGGAGCCCAAACCCATTTTTGGGGGAAAAATGGGGAATTTGGGGGTTTTGGGACAATTCTGGAACCCCCCAAATCCATTTTGGGGGCAATTCCAGGGGATTTGGGATTTTTGGGGGAACTCTGGGAGCCCCAAACCCATTTTGGGGTGAAAAACGGGGAATTTGGGTAATTCTGGGAGCCCCAAAATCCATTTTTGGGGGCAATTCCAGGGGATTTCGGCACTTCAGGATAACTCTGGGACCCCAAACCCATTTTGGGGCGAAAACCTGGGAATTTGGGGCTTTTGGGATAATTCTGGAATCCCCAAAATCCATTTTGGGGCGAAAACCTGGGGAATTTGGGGTTTTTGGGATAATTCTGGGACCCCAAAATCCATTTTGGGGAGGAAAATGGGGAATTTGGGATAATTCTGGAACCCCCAAAATCCATTTTTGGGGTGAAATCCAGGGAATTTGGGAACTCTGGGAGAACTCTGGGACCCCCAAACCCATTTTTGGGGAGGAAAATGGCGAATTTGGGTAACTCTGGGACCCCAAAATCCATTTTGGTGGAAAAACGTGGAATTTGGGGTTTTTGGGGGTAACTCTGGGATCTGGGGAAGCCCCAAAATGCATTTTGGGGTGGAAAATGGGGGATTTGGGAAATTTGGGATAATTCTGGGACCCCAAAATCCATTTTGGGGGAAAAAATGGGGAATTTGGGAATTCTGGGAGAACTCTGAGACCCCAAACCCATTTTGGGGAGGAAAATGGGGAATTTGGAATAATTCTGGGAGCCCAAAATCCATTTTGAGGTAGAAAACGGGGAATTTGGGAACTCCGGAACCCCAAAATCCATTTTGGGGAGAAAAATGGGGAATTTGGGTAATTCTGGAACCCCAAAATCCATTTTTTGGGGGCAATTCCAGGGGATTTGGGGTTTTTGGGGAAACTTTGGGATCTGGGGGAACCCCAAAATCCATTTTGGGGAGGAAAATGGGGAATTTGGGATAATTCTGGAACCCCCAAAATCCATTCTGGGGCAGAAAATGGGGAATTTGGGGTTTTTGGGGTAACTCTGGAACCCCCCAAACCCATTTTGGGGGCAATTCCAGGGGATTTGGGGTTTTTGGGGAAACTTTGGGACCCCCAAACCCATTTTGGGGTGGAAAATTGGAAATTTGGGTAACTCTGGGAGCCCCAAACCCATTTTGGGGAGGAAAATGGGGAATTTGGGTAATTCTGGGAGCCCCAAACCCATTTTGGGGAGGAAAATGGGGAATTTGGGATTTTTGGGATAATTCTGGGACCCCCAAACCCATTTTTGGGGGCAATTCCAGGGAATTTAGGAACTTTGGGGGAACTCTGGGAGCCCAAACCCATTTTTGGGGAGGAAAATGGGAAATTTGGGTAATTCTGGGACCCCAAACCCATTTTGGGGGAGGAAAATGCGGAATTTGGGTAACTCTGGGACCCCAAACCCATTTTTGGGGGCAATTCCAGGGGATTTGGGGTTTTTGGGGGGACTCTGGGAGCCCAAACCCATTTTTGCGGAGGAAAATGGGGAATTTGAATTTGGGGTTTTTGGGACAATTCTGGAACCCCCCAAATATATTTTGGGGCAATTCCAGGGGATTTGGGATTCTCGGGGGAACTCTGGGAGCCCCAAAATCCATTCTGGGGAGGAAAATGGGGAATTTGGGATTTTGGGGGAACTCTGGGAGCCCAAACCCATTTTGGGGCAGAAAATGGGGAATTTGGGGGAACTCTGGGACCCCAAAATCCATTTTTGGGAAGGAAAATGGGGAATTTGGGTAATTCTGGGACCCCAAACCCATTTTTGGGGAGCAAAATGGGAAATTTGGGTAATTCTGGGACCCCAACCCATTTTGGGAGCAAAAATGGGAAATTTGGGTAATTCTGGGACCCCAAACCCATTTTGGGGTGGAAAATGGGGAATTTGGGTAATTCTGGGAGCCCAAACCCATTTTTGGGGTGGAAAATGGGAAATTCGGGATTTTTGGGGTAATTCTGGGAGCCCCAAACCCATTTTTGGGGTGAAAAACGGAGAATTTGGGTAACTCTGGGAGCCCCAAACCCATTTTGGGGAGGAAAATGGGGAATTTGGGATAATCTGGGACTCCCAAAATCCATTTTGGGGAGGAAAACGGGGAATTTGGGGTTTTTGGGGGAACTCTGGAACCCCCAAAACCCTTTTTGGGGAGGAAATGGGGAATTTGGGTAACTCTGGAACCCCCCAAAATCCATTTTTGGGGGCAATTCCAGGGAATTTGGGGTTTTTGGGGGAACTCTGGAACCCCAAAATCCATTCTGGGGCAGAAAATGGGGAATTTTGGGGTTTTTGGGATAATTCTGGAATCCCCAAAATCCATTTTGGATGAAAAACAGGGAATTTGGGAACTCTGGGATAATTCTGGGAGCCCCCAAATCCATTTTTGGGAGGGAATTCCAGGGGAATTTAGGAACTTTGGGGAACTCTGGGACCCCAAACCCATTTTTGAGGAGGAAAATGGGGAATTTGGGTAATTCTGGGACCCTAAAATCCATTTTTGGGAGGAAAATGGGGAATTTGGGAAATTCTGGGAGCCCAAACCCATTTTTGGGGAGGGAAAATGGGGAATTTGGGAATTCTGGGAGAACTCTGGGACCCCAAAATCCATTTTTGGGGAGGAAAATGGGGAATTTGGGTAATTCTGGGACCCCAAAATCCATTCTGGGGTGAAAAACGGGGAATTTGGGGTTTTTGGATAATTCTGGGACCCAAACCCATTTTGGGGAGGAAAATGGGGAATTTGGGATAATTCTGGAACCCCCCAAAATCCATTTTGGGGTGAAAACCTGAGAATTTGGGTTTTTTGGGGGAACTCTGTAACCCCAAAACCCCTTTTAGGGGTGGAAAACGGGGAATTTGGGGTTTTTGGGATAATTCTGGGATAATTCTGGGACCCCAAACCCATTTTTGGGGTGGAAAATGGGGAATTTGGGGTTTTTGGGATAATTCTGGGACCCCAAATCCATTTTGGGGGAAAATCCAGGGGATTTGGGAACTTTGGGGGAACTCTGGAACTCCAAACCCATTTTTGGGGAGGAAAATGGGGAATTTGGGTAATTCTGGGACCCCAAACCCATTTTTGGGGAGGAAAATGCAGAATTTGGGTAATTCTGGGAGTCCCAAAGCCATTTTTGGGAGGAAAATGCGGAATTTGGGGTTTTTGGGGTAACTCTGGAACCCCCCAAATACATTTTGGGGGCAATTCAGGGAATTTGGGGTTTTTGGGGAAACTTTGGGATCTGGGGGAACCCCAGAATCCATTTTGGGGTGGAAAATGGGAAAATTTGGGATTTTTGGGGTAATTCTGGGACCCCAAACCCATTTTGGGGAGGAAAATGGGGAATTTGGGGTAATTCTGGGAGCCCCAAAATCCATTTTGGGGTGGAAAACCAGGAATTTGGGGGTTTTGGGCTAATTCTGGGACCCCAAAATCCATTTTTGGGGGAAATCCAGCGAATTTGATAACTCTGGGAGCCCCAAAATTGATTTTGGGAGGAAAATGGGGAATTTGGGAATTTGGGATAATTCTGGGACCCCAAAATCCATTTTGGGGGAAAAAATGGGGAATTTGGGAATTCTGGGAGAACTCTGGGACCCCAAACCCATTTTTTGGGGCAAAAACCTGGGAATTTGGGGCTTTTGGGATAATTCTGGAGCCCCAAACCCATTTTTGGGGAGGAAAATGGGGAATTTGGGTAATTCTGGGAGCCCCAAACCCATTTTTTGGGGGCAATTCCGGGGAATTTGGGGTTTTTGGGAAACATTGGGATCTGGGGGAACCCCAGAATCCATTTTGGGGTGGAAAATGGGAAATTTGGGATTTTTGGGGTAATTCTGGGAGCCCAAAATCCCTTTTGGGGAGAAAAATGGGGAATTTGGGAAACTCTGGGAGCCCAAAATCCATTTTTTGGGGCAGAAAATGGGAAATTTGGGAACTTTGGGATAATTCTGGAACCCCAAAATCCACTTTGGGGTGAAAAACGGGGAATTTGGGAACTTTGGGGGAACTCTGGCACCCCAAAATCCCTTTTGGGGAGGAAAATGGGGAATTTGGGTAATTCAGGGACCCCAAAATCCATTTTTTGGGGGCAATTCCAGGGGATTTGGGAATTTTGGGGAAACTCTGGATCTGGGGAAGCCCCAAAATCCATTTTGGGGTGGAAAATGGGGAATTTGGGGTTTTTGGATAATTCTGGGACCCCCAAATCCATTTTGGGGGAAAAATGGGGAATTTGGGTAATTCTGGAACCCCAAACCCATTTTTGGGGAGAAAAATGGGAAATTTGGGATAATTCTGGGACCCCAAAATCCATTTTGGGGAGGAAAATGGGGAATTTGGGTAATTCTGGGAGCCCCAAACCCATTTTTGGGGGCAATTCCAGGGAATTTAGGAACTTTGGGGGAACTCTGGGACCCCCAAATCCATTTTGGGGTGGAAAACAAGGAATTTGGGGTTTTTGGGCTAATTCTGGGACCCCAAAATCCATTTTTGGGGGGAAACCCAGGGGATTTGGGCACTTTGGGGGAACTCTGGGACCCCCAAATCCATTTTGGGGAGGAAAATGGGGAATTTGGGATTTTTGGGGTAACTCTGGGACCCAAGCTCATTTTTGGGACAAATCCAGGGGATTTGGGGTGTTTGGGGTAACTCTGGGAGCCCCAAAATCCATTTTGGGGTGAAAAACAGGGAATTTGGGAACTTTGGGATAATTCTGGAACCCCAAAACCATTTTTGGGGTGAAATCCAGCGAATTTGATAACTCTGGGAGCCCCAAAATCGATTTTGGGGTGGAAAATGGGGAATTTGGGTAATTCTGGAGCCCCAAACCCATTTTGGGGAGGAAAATGGGAATTTGGGTAATTCTGGGACCCCAAACCCATTTTTGGGGAGGAAAATGGGGAATTTGGGATAATTCTGGAACCCCCAAAATCCATTTTGGGGTGGAAAACGGGGAATTTGAGAAATTTGGGATAATTCTGGACCCCAAAATCCATTTTGGGGAAAAAATGGGGAATTTGGGAATTCTGGGGAGAACTCTGGACCCCAAACCCATTTTTTTTGGGGCAAAAACCTGGAATTTGGGGCTTTTGGGATAATTCTGGAATCCCCAAAATCCATTTTTGGGGCAATTCCAGGGGATTTGGGTAATTCTGGGACCCCAAACCATTTTTGGGGAGGAAAATGGGGAATTTGGGGTTTTTGGGATAATTCTGGGATCCCCAAACTCATTTTTGGGGGCAATTCCAGGGGATTTGGGATTTTTGGGGTAACTCTGGAACCCCCAAACCCATTTTTGGGTGGAAAATGGGGAATTTGGGTTTTTTGGGATAATTCTGGAACCCCCCAAACCCATTTTGGGGGAAATCCAGGGAATTTGGGATTTTTGGGGAACTCTGGGAGCCCAAAATCCATTTTTGGGGAGGAAAATGGGGAATTTGGGTAATTCTGGGAGCCCCAAACCCATTTTTGGGGAGGAAAATGGGGAATTTGGGTAATTCTGGGACCCCAAAATCCATTTTTTGGGGGCAATTCCAGGGAATTGGGGTTTTTGGGAAACTTTGGGATCTGGGGAAGCCCCAAAATGCATTTTGGAGTGGAAAATGGGGAATTTGGGAACTCTGAGATAATTCTGGACTCCCCAAACCCATTTTGGGGAGGAAAATGGGGAATTTGGGGCTTTTGGGATAATTCTGGGACCCCAAAATCCATTTTTGGGGACAAATCCAGGGAATTCGGATTTTTGGGGGAACTCTGGGAGCCCAAACCCATTTTTTGGGGAGGAAAATGGGGAATTTGGGTAATTCTGGAACCCCCAAAATCCATTTTGGGGCGAAAACCTGGGAATTTGGGGTTTTTGGGCTAATTCTGGGACCCCAAACCCATTTTGGGGAGGAAAATGGGGAATTTGGGATAATTCTGGAACCCCCAACCCATTTTTGGGGGCAATTCCAGGGAATTTGGGTTTTGGGGAAACTCTGGGATCTGGGGGAACCCGAAATCCATTTTGGGGTGGAAAATGAGGAATTTGGGAATTCTGGGGTAACTCTGGGACCTCCAAAATCCATTTTGGGGTGAAAAACAGGGAATTTGGGAACTTTGGGGTAATTCTGTAACCCCAAAACCCCTTTTGGGGAGGAAAATGAGGAATTTGGGGTTTTTGGGATAATTCTGGGACCCCAAAATCCATTTTTGGGGGGAAAAACCTGGGAATTTGGGGTTTTTGGGGGACCTCTGAGACCCCCAAAATCCATTCTGGGGCAGAAAATGGGGAATTTGGGGTTTTTGAGATAATTCTGGGACCCCAAAATCCATTTTGGGGTGAAAAACAGGGAATTTGGGAACTTTGGGTAATTCTGTAACCCCAAAATCCCTTTTGGGGAGAAAAATGGGGAATTTGGGAAATTCTGGGACCCCAAAATCCATTTTTGGGGGGAAATTCAGAGGATTTGGGGTTTTTGGGATAACTCTGGGACCCCAAACCCATTTTGGGGAGGAAAATGGGGAATTTGGATAATTCTGGAACCCCAACATCCATTTTGGTGGAAAAACAGGGAATTTGGGAACTCTGAGATAATTCTGGGACCCCCAAACCCATTTTGGGGGGAAAAACAGGGAATTTGGGGTTTTTGGGATAAATCTGGAACCTCCCAAATCCATTTTGGGGGAAAATCCAGAGGATTTTGGGGTTTTTGGGATAATTCTGGGACCCCCAAAATCCATTTTGGGGCAATTCCAGGGATTTGGGCACTTTGGGGTAATTCTGGGACCCCAAAACCCCTTTTGGGGAGGAAAATGGGGAATTTGGGGTTTTTGGGCTAATTCTGGGACCCCAAAATCCATTTTTAGGGTGAAATCCAGGGAATTTGGGAACTCTGGGGTAATTTTGGAGCCCCAACCCATTTTTGGGGAGGAAAATGAGGAATTTGGGTAATTCTGGGACCCCAAAACCCATTTTTGGGGCAAAAACCTGGGAATTTGGGGTTTTTGGGATAATTCTGGAACCCCCCAAAATCCATTTTTGGGGACAAATCCAGGGAATTTGGGGTGTTTGGGATAACTCTGGGAGCCCCCAACCCATTTTGGGGAGGAAAATGGGGAATTTGGGTAACTCTGGAGCCCCAAACCCATTTTTGGGGAGGAAAATGGGGAATTTGGGTAACTCTGGGACACCGAAATCCATTTTTGGGGAGGAAAAGGGGAATTTGGGTAACTCTGGGACCCCAAACCCATTTTTGGGGAGGAAAAGGGGGAATTTGGGTAACTCTGGACCCCAAACCCATTTTTGAGGAGGAAAATGGGGAATTTTGGGTAATTCTGGGAGCCCAAACCCATTTTTGGGGGCAATTCCGGGGGATTTGGGGCCTCACCCTCAGCTCGGGCTCCTCGAAGTAGTGCAGGGAGAGCGTCTTGAGGTCGTGGGTGCCGGGGTCGTACTCAACCACCGAGAGCTGTGGGGAAAAACGGCCAAAAAATGGGTTAAAAACAGGCAAAAACGGGAAAAACCAGCCAAAAATGGGTTAAAAAACGGCCAAAAACGGGAGAAAACAGCCAAAAATGGGTTAAAACCAGCCAAAAATGGGAAAAAACAGCCAAAAATGGGTTAAAAACAGCCCAGAAATGGGTTAAAAACAGCCAAAAACCAGGAAAAAACGGCCCAGAAATGGGTTAGAGACCCCAAAATGGGGAAAACCAGCCCAAAAATGGGTTAAAACCAGCCAAAAACGGGGAAAAAACAGCCCAGAAACGGTTAAAACAGCCAAAAATAGAGAAAAACAGCCCAAAACAGCCCAAAAACGGGTTAAAAACAAGCCAAAAACGGGAAAAAACAGCCCAGAAATGGGTTAAAAACAGCCAAAAATGGAAAAAACAGCCCAGAAACGGGTTAAAAAGACCCAAAAACGGGAAAAAACAGCCCAAAACAGCCCAAAAACGGGTTAAAAACCTCCAAAAATGGGAAAAACCAGCCCAAAAACGGGTTAAAACCAGCCAAAAACGGGTTAAAAACCTCCAAAAAACAGGAAAAAACAGCCCAGAAATGGGTTAAAAACAGCCAAAAACGGGGTAAAACAGCCAAAAAATGGGAAAAAACAGCCAAAAATGGGGAAAACCAGCCCAAAATGGGTTAAAAACGGCCAAAAATGGGGAAAACCAGCCCAGAAATTGGGTTAAAAACAGCCAAAAATGGGGGGAAAAAGCCCAAAAATGGGTTAAAACCAGCCAAAAACGGGAAAAACCAGCCAAAAACAGCCCAAAAATGGGTTAAAACCAGCCAAAAATGGGAAAAAACAGCCCAGAAATGGGGAAAAACAGCCCAAAAACGGGAAAAAACAGCCCAAAAATGGGTTAAAAACCTCCAAAAACGGGAAAAAACAGCCCAGAAATGGGTTAAAAACGGCCAAAACCGGGAAAAAACAGCCAGAAATGGGAAAAGCAGCCAAAAATGGGAAAAAACAGCCAAAACCGGGAAAAAACAGCACAAAAATGGGTCAGGGCTCCCCAAAAATGGGTTAAAAACCTCCAAAAATGGGAAAAACCAGCAAAAATGGGTTAAAAACGGCCAAAAACGCGGAGAAAACAGCCAAAAATGGTTAAAACCAGCCAAAAATGGGAAAAAACAGCCCAGAAATGGGTTAAAAATAGCCAAAAATGGGAAAAAACAGCCAAAAATGGGGAAAAACAGCCCAGAAACGGGTTAAAAACAGCCAAAAACCGGGAAAAAACGGCCCAGAAATGGGTTAGAGACCCCAAAATGGGGAAAACCAGCCAAAAATGGGTTAAAAACAGCCAAAAATGGGAAAAAACCAGCCAAAAATGGGAAAAAAAAACCAAAAACAGCCCAGAAATGGGTTAAAACAGCCAAAAACGGGAAAAAACAGCCCAGAAATGGGTTAGAGAGCCCAAAATGGAAAAAACGGCCAAAAACGGGAAAAAACAGCCAAAAAATGGGTTAAAACCAGCCAAAACTGGGAAAAAACCAGCCCAGAAATGGATTAAAAACCTCCAAAAATGGGAAAAACCAGCCCAAAACGGGAAAAAACAGCCCAAAAATGGTTAAAAACTTCCAAAAATGGGAAAAACAGCCCAGAAATGGGTTAAAACCAGCCAAAAACGGGAAAAAACAGCCCAGAAATGGGGAAAAGCAGCCAAAAATGGGAAAAACAGCCAAAAACGGAAAAACAGCCAAAAACGGGAAAAAACCAGCCAAAAATGGGAAAAAAACAGCCCACAGCCCAGAAATGGGTTAAAAACAGCCAAAAATGGGAGAAAACAGCCCAGAAATGGGTTAGAGAGCCCAAAAACAGGAAAACAGCCCAAAAATGGGAAAACCAGCCCAAAAACGGGGAAAAACAGCCCAAAAATGGGTCAGGGCTCCCCAAAAATAGGTTAAAAAACCTCCAAAAATGGGAGAAAACGGCCCAAAAATGGGGAAACACACCCCAAAAACAGGAAAAAACACCAAAAATGGGGAAAACCAGCACAGAAATGGGTCAGGAACCTGAAAAATGGGTTAAAACCCCCCAGAAATGGGTCAGGGGCACCCAAAAATAGGTTAAAAAACCCCAAAAACGGGTTAAAACCCCCTAAAAACGGGGAATAACACCCAACAAATGGGTCAGAGAGCTCAAAAACAGGGAAACACACCCCAAAAATGGGAAAAATGCCCGAAAAATGGGGAAAAAGACCCCAAAAATGGGTCAGGAACCCAAAAATGGGTTAGAGAGCCCAAAAACGGGGAAAAACAGCCCCAAAATGGGGGGAAAAACCCCAATAATGGGGAAAAGAGCCTAAAAATTGGTCAGGGCACCCCAAAAAATGGGAAAAAAAACCCCAAAAATGGGTTAAAAAACCCCAAAATGGGGAAAACAGTCCAAAAATGGGGGAAACACAGCCCAAAAATGGGTAAAAAACACCTCCAAAAACGGGGAAAAAAACCCCAAAAATGGGGAAAAAAAGGGGGAAAAACAGCCCCAAAAGGGGTGAAAACACCCCAAAAATGGGTTAAAAAACCACCCCAAAAATGGGGAAAAAAACCCAAAAATGGGGGGAAAAACCCCAAAATTGATTAGACACCCCAAAATGGGGGAAAACACCCAAAAATGGGGGGTTGAGTTTTTCAAGAGTTTTTTTGGGGGGTTTTTTGGGCATTTTGGGGTTTTTTGGGATTTTCTCGATGGGAATTTTTTGCTGTTTTTTGGGAGTTGTTCCAAGAGGTTTTTGGGGTTTTTTTTGAGGTTTTTGGGATTTTCTTGGTGGGGATTTTTGGCTGTTTTTTTGGGATTGTTCCAAGAGGTTTTTTGGGTTTTTGGGGGGGGTTTTTTTGGGGCGCTTTGAGGGTTTTTTTGAGGTTCTCCTGGTGAGGATTTTTTGTTGTTTTTTGGGTGTTATTTTGAGGGATTTTGGGGTTTTTGGGGTTTTCTTGGTGGGGATTTTTTGCTCTTTTTTGGGATTGTTCCAAGAGGTTTTTTGGGGTTTTTTTGGGTTTTTTTTTTCCTGTTTTTTGGGGGTTGTTCCAAGACTTTTTTGGGGGTTTTTTGTGTTTTTTTGGGGTTTTTTTGGGATTTTCTCGGTGGGATTTTTTTGCTGTTTTTTGGGAGTTGTTCCAAGACTTTTTTTGGGGTTTTTTGGGGTTTTTTTTTGGTGGGGTTTTGGGGTTTTTTCGGCATTTTGGGGTTTTCTTGGTGGGGATTTTTGGCTGTTTTTTTGGGATTGTTCCAAGAGGTTTTTTGGGTTTTTTTTAGGGTTTTTTTGCTGTTTTTTGGGAGTTGTTCCAAGACTTTTTTGGGTGTTTTTTGTGTTTTTTGAGGTTTTTTTGGGATTGTCTCGATGGGAATTTTTTGCTGTTTTTTGGATTGTTCCAAGAGGTTTTTTGGGGTTTTTTGGGGTTTTTTTTTGCTCTTTTTTGGGAGTTGTTCCAAGACTTTTTTTGGGGTTGTTTTGTGTTTTTTGGGTTTTTTTTGGGATTGTCTTGATGGGATTTTTTGCTGTTTTTTGGGAGTTGTTCCAAGACTTTTTTGGGGTTTTTTGTGTTTTTTGGGGTTTTTTTGGGATTGTCTCGGTGGGAATTTTTTGCTGTTTTTTGGGAGTTGTTCCAAGACTTTTTTTGGGGGTTTTTTGGGGGTTTTTTTTTGGCATTTTGGGATTTTCTTGGTGGGGATTTTTTGCTGTTTTTTTGGGATTGTTCCAAGAGGTTTTTTGGGTTTTTTTTGCTGTTTTTAGGGGGTTGTTCCAAGACTTTTTTTGGGGTTTTTTGTGTTTTTTGGGTTTTTTTGGGATTTTCTCAGTGAGGATTTTTTGCTGTTTTTTGGGGTTGTTTGAAGAGGTTTTTTTGAGGTTTTTTGGGGGTTTTTTTTTGGTGGGGTTTTGGGGTTTTTTCGGCATTTTTTGGGGTTTTCTTGGTGGGAATTTTTTGCTCTTTTTGGGATTGTTCCAAGAGGTTTTTGGGTTTTTTTTAAGGTTTTTTTCCTGTTTTTTGGGAGTTGTTCCAAGACTTTTTTGGTGTTTTTTGTGTTTTTTGAGGTTTTTTTTGGGATCTTCTTGATGGGATTTTTTGCTGTTTTTGGGAGTTGTTCCAAGACTTTTTGGGGTTTTTTTGTGTTTTTTGGGGGTTTTTTGGGATTGTCTCCATGGAATTTTTTGCTGTTTTTTGGGAGTTGTTCCAAGAGGTTTTTTTGGGGTTGTTTTGCTGTTTTTTGGGATTGTTTCGAGGGGTTTTTTTCGGGGTTTTTTGGGCATTTTGGGGTTTTTGGGATTTTCTCGATGGGAATTTTTTGCTGTTTTTTGGGAGTTGTTCCAAGACCTTTTTTGGGGGTTTTTTGTGTTTTTGGGGGGTTTTTTGGGGTTTTCTTGGTGGGGATTTTTCGCTCTTTTTTGGGAGTTGTTCCAAGAGGGTTTTTTGGGGTTGTTTTGCTGTTTTATGGGAGTTGTTTCGAGGGGGTTTTTTCGGGGGTTTTTTGGGCATTTTGGGGTTTTTTTGGGGATTGCCTTGATGGGAATTTTTTTGCTGTTTTTTGGGAGTCGTTCCAAGACTTTTTTTGGGGGTTTTTTGTGTTTTTTGGGATTTTCTCGATGGGAATTTTTTGCTGTTTTTTGGGATTGTTCCAAGAGGTTTTTTTGGGGTTGTTTTGCTGTTTCTTGGGGGCTGTTTTGAGGGGGTTTTTTCGGGTTTTTTTGGGCATTTTGGGGTTTTTTTTGGGATTTTCTCCGTGGGAATTTTTTGCTGTTTTTTGGGATTTGTTCCAAGACTTTTTTTGGGGTTGTTTTGTGTTTTCGGGGGGGTTTTTTGGGATTTTCTCGATGGGAATTTTTTGCTGTTTTTTGGGGGTTGTTCCAAGACTTTTTTGGGGGGTTTTTTGGGGGGTGTTTTGAGGGGGTTTTTTTCAGGGTTTTTGGGCATTTTGGGTTTTTTTTGGGATTGC